>NCSJ02000391.1:0-37335 GCA_002812745.2 Scytalidium lignicola
AGGCCGTCATGGATGGATCAAGATTTTGTAGAATTCGAGTAGTTATTTCATCGTAGCAAAGATATATTCCTCTATTTAGATAGAATTTGTATGGCAATTTACATATCTCGGCTATCTCGCGAAAGGTGATGGACTTTTTTGAGGTGATGGACTTTTTTTACCAACCACCCCTAGGTGTTGGTAAGCGAAATTTTCCCACCTCCGAGCGCAACCAACTATTACTAGAAGTTTTATTATATGAAAAATTTATAGTTTAAGCTAAAGTAGTCTGCATTTCCCTACTAGAACTCGGTCTACTTTGGTTGGAAGTATAAATAAGATACGTACGTTAACTTGTAGTACGTTAAGATAATATACTTCAAACGTAATCACTTTGAGGTGCAGTATTTTAGCCCGATCTACTCGCAATTGTAGTACTCCGAATCTAAAAATAGGTTCGGCTCTATAAATACTTTTAAGCTAATCAAAAGATAGGTTAGCAACTAACCTACCTAACCAGAAGTTTGGGAGATCATGTGATGGAATATTAATCATCTGAACGACTTGCTAAGGGAGTACTCAGAAGTACGCCTCCTAGGCGTATAAAAAGTCAGATGACTTAGTGTTAGAATAACTTCAGTGGGAGTCGATACTGTGAGAGAGAGTTGGCGAGGGCGATGGTGACTGCGAATATGGAACCCCCACCTCCTCCTATCCCTGCCACACCGAGAAATTAGTTTAGCAGTGAAACATGCTTCTTTCTCTCTCTCAAAACGTAGCCTATCTACTACCGCTAACCTGCCAAGAGCTATAGCATCATGTCTACACCCTGTACAAGTGTAGAAGAGACTGGACTCCCGACAATGCTCGCGGCAATACGATTGCAGTTGTTCTTCATGATAGATTCATGCCGGCGGAAAAGTTGGTAATCTGATATATGGATAGTTCGTCAATACTCTCTGCATTCACCGCGTACTGAGAGATATCCGTTGGGTAGAAGTTCCAAGTGTTTGAGGTCGTCAAGGTTCTGAGCTTGTCAAGCCTCTGAAGTTGTGGCCTAGTCAAGACGGAGAGGATTTAGAGGTGGGAGGAGTTAATGAAGAAGGCAGACGCAGGGTTTATAGTTAATCTGTTCCGGCTCCACATTACGGGGATGATATCCTCAGGTATAGATTTGGCGTCATGACGAATAGCTATGTTCAGGCGATGTAGTAGTGTATTATCAATAACTAGAATAACCACGATTATGCAAATTGATCTCTGAACCTCCAAAATACAGAGGGAAACCAGAGCCTTTATAGCTGTAGGAACCCCTGTAGCTAGCTGTACGACCATTATGCCGTCTCTGACAGCCCCCCATACCATAGCGGCTACCCCACTCTGACATTACCACTAATCTTGCAAGCCCTCGATCTATGGGAAATGCAAATGCAAATTCAATAGAGGATACACTCAGGCTTGGAGCGGCTCCCGAAAGAGCTGTCTGTCACCATTGTTCCCTAGGAATTCCTCAATGAGCTCCAATAGTTGGTTTGGAGACGTCGCTCAGCAACTAGGTGCCACGATCACCAAGGATCCTAGCGCTTCCTTGCAGGTCATTGTGGAATCCACGACAGGGACAGATTACCCACATCCTCAGGCTGTCTTCATAACCTTCAGATATCGCTCGTCGGCCTAATCCTCCAATATAACAAGGCGGTGACGGAACGGACTTGCAACCAACCGCAACACCGGAGTGACACAGTTGTGGCTATGTCAGTAAGAGGGCTTAGCAGCCTGTTCAGCAAGGCCGTTTAGAAATGTTGTCCCGTGTGGTCAACAGCTTCCGTCAATGTAGCGTGAAACATTGCCGTTTCAGCTAATAGGTCAACCACATATCATGTCTTGGCAATCTATGTTGCATTCTATAGTACAATTTTGTATCTATTAATGCAAAAACTCGACANTTTTGTTGTCATTAACTATCTAAGGTTATATTCATTAGTGAATATTAGTGTAAAAGAAAATTATCCTTCTTGCCAATATCCAACAAAAAGCGTTCAAAAATCATAATTGTATCTTCATACCCTTGTTCCTCCACTTCATGAGACACCCGTAGATGTCATCCCTTTTCTGTTATTGGTATAGCTATTAAACAAGGCGCTAAGTTGGCTGCTAGCTGTTAGAGGATCTGCACTCCATCGCGGGAAAGGAGATCTGGTTGCTGTTATTCCGACGTCTCTTCTACCTTCAATCGACTAAGTATTGAACTTTTAAACTTGACTAAAATGTTGCTTATTATAACATCCAAGCTTGTGTAGGCTGTTTTAATTTTCTTCATATATTCCCTCCAAACCACTACTCTTTTTTATTTCTCTGATAGCTAGTCTTCTTTATTTTCTCTTGTATTAACTTCAATTCCTGACAGCGGCTGGTCTGCATTTTCCAAGTATAGTCCTTATCAATCTTGAGACTTAGTAGGGGTGCTGAGCGACTTACTAGTCTTTGCAACCAAATGACAACTACGGTGAGTCGGTAGAAAATCGCCCCTTAATTTCTTTACTATGAATCTAACCAAAGGACAATAGATTGAACAATGCTATTACCGGGCGACAAGCTCGCAAACAGACCATCCCTCCGAAAGACTCTCCCCAAGCGGGAACCGGTGAATACGAAGGCGCCAGGTCAAGATAAAATCAAGAATGTGCCACCAGGCCTAGCAAATAACAAGAATGGACCACCAGGACTCGAAGGAAACCAAAAAGGTCCAGTGAAAGCTATATTAAGCACTCATCAGGAGTCAGCACTCGCAACTAGCCAGACTAATCCCCCTCCTGCTCCTCCTCCAGCCACTTCTACAAGTCTCATTACAACCACATCAACAGGCTTTCTTAGTTCCACGTCATCCACTTTTGTCTCGTCGGTCACTGCTCTCTCGACATCTTCGGACCTCATTATTGCTACATCAACAAACTCTCTTAGCTCCACGTCATCCCCTATTCTCGACTCATCTGCCACTACTCTATCGACATCTTTTCAAATATCTTCTGTCCCTCTGCGATTGTCCGTGCTCAGCTTTGCCTCCACCGGAAGCTCAGCCCTGCCAGACCCAGTCGTATCTGGAACCGGAACAATAGCATCTATTCCAGCAGCTACTAAAGTCACTACGGGATTTCTCACGTCAGAATCGTCCACAAAATCATTGATAATATCCAATATCATGCAGACGACCGTTATGGGCGTGAGTAGTGCGACTGGTTCTGCACCGACTGGAATGTTTAATTCATCTCAGTATGATGTCACTCAACCTGAACACACACCTATATCGCCTAGCCATACAGCTGCAATTGTGGTCGGAGCGATCGGTATAGTACATACTTAGCTATCATCAAATACACCTGAGGCTAATGATCAAGCAGCTGGTTTTGCCTTCATCCTGACACTAAAAATTCTCCTTTTCAAGTGGCGCAGAAGAGGATTTCCAAACGTGCTTCCAAGATTTGTACAACATCCCCGGGACGAATGGAAAAAGATTCCTTGGTTTCCTCGAAGCAAAACGCCAGATCAGACGTCTCAATCTCTGTTGTCATCGGCAGCCAACTCAAATGATAATCCAGCGTGGGACTATGAAGCAACATTTGCAAAACCTACAGTATTTGAAAAAGCGAAACGGTCGTTTCGCAAGTCTCTAACGGCACTTCACTTGAATGGTCCTCTAAATCAAAACGCAGTTAAATCAAACTTCCCAGATGCAAGGAGTCCAAGTTCGAAATCGTTTACCCTCTTTCATCGGCACGTGGACACATCTATCCATCGGAAGACATTGAATCCTGATTCTTTACAAGACAAATCTGGACCTCCAAGTACTCCAAAGTCTCCTGTAACTTTCCCACCGTATGGTACTGCTCTTATACTGCCTCCGCTTTCCACTGCACCCGTCCACTTGAGAGGCCTTGCACAAGATGAAACCGATACCTTTCAACCACCAATAACAACGCCAGTCCTAGTTGCCTCGCAAGGATTTCAATTCCCATGGAACCACAGGAACAGTCAAATGACCGAAGCATCTGCGAAAAGCCAGGCACGCTCTGCTCGGTCTTTGCCTAGTTGGGCAAAGTTCTACTACTCTGATATATTTCATGCGGATCAAAAGTTGCCCAACAGATCAGAAAAGGAGCTTCCTCAACTACCCACTCCTATATCTCCAGCTTTATGGTTGAAAGCAAAACTACTCTATCGCCCTCACTCAATAAGTACTTCAACATATGAAAGCGAACTTTCCAAAGGAAGTGGTGACGATGATGTGCTACTGAGAATTGAGCAAGGTGCATTACGACAGGTGTAGATGAGCCAGAGGATAAGTGACGCAAGTATTCATATCTCTGTGGCAGAGATGCAAGAAGCTTGAAAATGATGTGATATCCAAGAGGTGTTTTGCCTCACTTCTGTACTAGCATCATGTGTAGTCTAGGGTATAGCTACTGTTGAACAGTTGTTACTTACACTAACCACTTCTGAATCTGTAGTTACTGTTGCTCTATCTTTGACCCTCAAGGAAATTCGAAGAAGTCTTTGAATTATTCAATCAGCTCCATATCAAAACTATTTTCAGTACCTAAACGAATCTGACAACTTCCCATAGCCTGCTTATACGTACACCAACTCTAATATCAACCAGAACAATTTATCTTATAAATGGATCCGAAGAATTGGTTGTCAGTACTCCACCCGCTGACGAACCGCCCGCACGCACGTTGCTCTGCTTCAACCGCGGTATACTCCTGTTCTCTATGATTCAAACCGATAAGTTCCTGAAAAGCAACTTTCTTTGCTCTAGAGACACTTAGTTCATCTCGAATTGATTAAGTCGGTGTATTTGTAACTCAGCTTCACTATACAGCTAGTCAGCAGAGTACAGCAAAGCTAGACTCGTATATCACATGACCTAGATAGCTTCTATTTCCAGCAGATCCAACACTCTTTGCTCAGTCCGGTAATTCCCCGTGTCGGGGATAATGTGCCATGTGCGATACTACTGTGTATGAATTGCTTACAATGCCTTCTTGCCAAGTTGACAGTCCGTACGTTGATCTCACACATCCATACGTTGTATTTGCCTAATAACTTAAGCTCTCTTACAAATGAAGATAACTTTGAAAATGTTATTATAATGTGAAGTAGTTGAGTTAAAGAATTATATATTTATATCACACATATTTGATTTCATATTCAACTCAAAGTAATTTGTACAATAATTGCAATAAAGAACTCCTGTTTCATAAGCACAAAGTCCCTGAATCAGGCTGACTGTTGCCCTGTTTCTATATATAGTGGTAAATATCAGTTGATCATTCTGTTCTAAACTCTTTCCTAATACGGAATAAAGTCTTCCGATCGTATTTACGAAGCATGCGTATATCTCCATTCAATTTTGCATTAAATTATACACTAGGCGCATTAACTCTCAATATTGGATGCAAAGTGGGAATGAATTTGATATTTGCGAGAGAACACCCTCTGAGAGTTGTATACAATAAAATGCTTTGCTGAGATATAACTGCTCATCCTAAACGGACAAAGGGCCGCTACTAAAGTCAAAACCTTCAATCTTTTGATACTGCTGTAGCAACTGTTCAGCTTTGTCTGCAGATAAACAAGGAGAAATCTCATGCAAGAAACGAGTCGCTACCTCTTGCGCTCCTAACCAAGGCACATCTGGTGCAGCTTCTCGGATCATATTTCCGTCTTTAAGTACCACTTCAACCGTGGCTGGTTGCAGACCTTTGGCATACTCCTTATCATAATCCGGATCAGCAACTAACAAACATCTTTTCATCAGAGAATTAACTCTCTCGTCATCAATACAGCTGAAGGTTTCCTCGTCAAGCCGACCGAAGATAAGGGCAGCACATACTCCATATTGAATGCTCAATTTTCCGTGGGATTTGCTTTCAAGTGGACCAAGATTATCACATCCGGGATATGAAATGGCAGCGGTAGTGGTCATGACCTTTACACTTTCCACATTGTCAATTTTATGCTTACTGGAAATCTTTAAAGCAATAGCAGAAGAAGTCTGGGTAAAATTGCAACCAGCGGCCGGCTTGAAGTTGACGTCTAAAATCCCCTTGCCAATCGAATATGTCTCAACCCAGGTTCTAAACAAGTCAGCAGCACCAGATCCGGCGTTTATAGCTTCAAAGAATCCATCTCTGCCCTCCAATACAGTGTCACTTGCGTGAACGCCGGAATACGCCAGGTCGTAACTAGTAATACCAGCGCGACTAGCTATACCGTTGTGGATATAAATCTCACTTCCACCGGCCCAAGCCCATGCGTTGATACCACTTGCCATGTTGACCGCCAACGCCAAAGCATTTACAGCTTCCTCTTCGGTGGTGAAAGAAGCCGCAATAGCTGCCCCGGCTGCAGCAAAGGCTCCAATGAGCCCACTTGCACGAAAATGAGTATTGAAAGTTCCTCCACCTCGAATGGTAGTTCCTAAAAGTGCTCCTATCTCGTGACCACCCACAATAGCTCTTATGAGCTGCTCACCTGTCCATTTGTCACGCTGGGCGAGAGCTAAGCTCGTAGAAACAACCATCGAACCCATGTGAGAGCAGGAATCAAGATGCATATCATCACGGGCTACCCTGATGTATGAATAAGTCATTATTCATGGCGGAGAAAAGAATTTGTGTACTTACGAATGAGCGAGAACAGTATTTGTAAACGCAGCTGTCTCAGCACACATGGCTCTATCACTGCCAAATACATATGCCTCAGGTTTATCGGCATGAAGCTCTGCATATTTAAGAATGCTGTTGCTCAATTGAGTTAGGAGACCAGATTGAGCTGCCCCTAGAAAGTCGAGCAAACATGATAATGCCTTTTCTCTTACTTCGGACGAGAAGTCTCCTGCAGAAATCTGTTTTAGCCGTTCTACTGCAAGATATGTTAGGGTTTGCTTCTTCATTGGAACAGTTTCGGGTAGTTTGGAAGCTAAAGAGCTATGAGGATAACTAAGTTTCTAGAGTTGACCCAATCCCACTCTGTGGAGAAAGGAAACAGAGTAGTATAGATTTTGCGTCATGAAGACTAACAACAAATCCAACAGAGCAAATATAGTCAAGCTTACCTATCCCTCCTGCTACTGATTTCCTATATCATCTTGACCTTCTACAGTTCAAATGCCGGTTATCCGGAGAGTAGAATTATGGACTAGCCGCATCTTATTCCATAAGGACTACAGTAGTTTGTAAGTTCGGCATGGGATTTGCTTTGGCTAGCAGTCCAAGAACCTCCGGCCAGAATGGACTTAATCTCCGCACCAGCAATCCAAGTTTGCCGATTTTGCGGCCACTTGGCCGAAAACTCGGCTTAGGTGGGGCTTATCATCACAACCTCATGATATACGTCTGCAACTGTCTATTTCACGCTGCAGCTCCCATTTGCTAGGACGCTTCGTCAGTAAACTTCTTGCAGGGAGACGGAAATTAAAAGACACCCACAACTTAGTCTCCCGCCTTTTAAAATTTGCCGTGAATATGCAATCTATACCCCATTTCTTGCACCTCGAACACGGTTTTGAATAGTCAAGATGGGCGTCACATCTTAGCTAAGATGGGGGTAATATTAGTCTATTCAGTAGAGGACTTAGATGTACTGTACAATACCTTTTGCTGTCGGCACTCCTCACAAGCTTTGGCTCTCCTTGTCGCCGCAGTTGATGGTGGCATTCTGACTCACTAACCCAAGTTCCGACCATCTAGGAGAGTGATAATCCTTTAGGGCGCCCTAAGTAGTGGTGACTACGAGATGATGGTGAGGCGAGTCTTGGATGTTGAAAGAGAGATGCTTTGCAGTCTCTTCAGCAAGCCTGGCTATTTCGGGCGTGTGCGGGGCCCCGGCTTGTCATCTTGCCAAGGTCATTAATTAGTGCGGAGGATGCGTCTTCCTGCCGAGGTCCGTAGCGAAATCCCATCTCTATCAAAATCCCGACGTAGAATTCGTTGTAGGATAGTAATTTAACTCAATCTAAAAGTTTGCAGTATGCATCTTCCCATAATCTAATCTACAGAGAGGTGGGGAAAGCAGCTAAAAGGATTCCTGAAAAAGTATAACTATAGTAGCGAGAATAGTCATAGGGTTAGCGAAGAAGCCTACTCCTTAGAAGATAAGGAAAATCAAGGTATCTCTAGTATTCTAAGTGCCAGTATAGCTCATAAATTTAAGGATTATTATAAGCAGTAACAGTAAACTAGAAGAAGGGGCGTCACTAGTCTACATCAGGCGGGTTCATAATGTTGTTTCTCATGAAATTCAAGGATTAATCAGAACTTACAGATTAAAATATATAATATCCAGTTAATTTATACCTTAATATCGAGGAATTGAATATGTAGTTGATTTTTTAACATATCCAGAGAGTGAACATTATATTAATGCAGGTGGAAATTATAAGGCGAGCCCATAACTTTATATAGAAACCGCAAAGAGTAAGTAACATTTTCTGCTTACGCCCCAGCAATAAATGATTTCCCTCCTGCTACCCTATCAAACTCCATATACTTCTCTAGCCCTAGTATATTAAAGAGAGATTTGACACCACCAGTACGTTGCACTTCGCTCACATGGGCTCGACGATGCTTCTTCAACTCCTTCAGTGCACTTCCTACCTCCTCAAAGACAGGACCAAGGGCCACAGCGGGGAAAATCACTATCTTAAACCCAAAATTATTTGCTTCGTCGACACTGAGGGTAGGCGTAATTCCACCTGCGACCATATTGAGCAAGACTGGCGCTGGAGAGAGGTCCTTGCAAACATTGCTGCACTGATCGAGGGTAGTCATCCCTTCAAGAAAGGCAACATCAGCCCCAAGATCGAGAGCTTTCCTAAGGCGAGAGACTGCTGTCTCATATCCTAATGATTGAAGACTATCTGTGCGTGCAATAAGAACGATGTCGGGAAAACCTCCAGATGCTTGCCGCATTTCCTCGCGTGCCATCACCGCAGCACGGATACGGCTCAGATAGATTTCTTCATCAACCAGCTCCTTATTTGAGAGATGACCGCAGCGTTTAGTCAACACCTGATCCTCTAGATGCATGCCAGCCACACCAGCAGTAATATATGCTTGCACAGTCCGAGCAACCATCAATGTCCCTCCATATCCAGTATCCGCATCTGCAATCAAGGGAACAGAGCGATCTAGAGAAGCAATCATCCCAGCGTTACTAACCATGTCGTTCATGGTTGCGAGTCCGATATCAGGCATACCCAGTCTGGATGCTGCTGTACCTGCTCCGGTCATGTAGAGGCAGTCGAAACCTTCATGCAAGGCAAGGCGTGCAGTCAGACCGTCATATACCCCAGGACAGAATATTGTTTTGCCATCTTGCTGAAGAAGACTTCGTAGTCTAGATGCTGCCGATTGACTTTTGTATACAGGGTGGGTACCATTACTGGCACTCTCGATGGAGCTCATAATTTCTGTGATTTATTGTTTAGTAGGAATCTCTATGATAATTTTTTGAAGTTAATATCGTGGAGAAAGTTGTCCCTAGTAACTTAACTCTGTGACTGTAGTGCCGGTGCTTAGTTGGTCAGGACAGGACAATCAAAAGGAACAATCTCCAGCTTAAAATAAAGGCAATACCATCCAATCACTAATATATCATGCGAATCTTCAAGCCAATTTGATCTAGCAAATTCTCTCAATAAATCTGCTGTGATCTAATATTCTATGTACAGCGGCAGTCGAAAAAGTAAGTCTATGGTCAAGGCCGAAAATTCGGCGAAGTTGATACCGAAAGCATCCAATAGGATTCACTGGCCTTGTCCTCTCCACATCAACATGCATATTTCTTGGCCCTTATCCCAGATTGTATCAAATTGCGAATGATGGCTATGAATGCTGCCGGTCTCAAGGGCCGGATTATTGTTAGGAAATGTAGTAGGGAATTTATCTCTACTATAAATGAGGCATTTAGCATTTCCAAGTAAATTTGTTGTAGCCATAGCAAAAATACCAAAGCAGCGATGGTATTACAAGCTTAAAAACAAATGAAATGGAACCATTAACTCATCTCCCTACCATTCGAAGGCTCGTAACAGGCCATGATTCGGCAGGAAAAGCAATCTTCGAGTTTGATGAAGTTCTCACACCCGTCAATCCAACCCCTAAGACGGGAAGAGGGTCAGAGGGATTAGGAACCGCGTTAGGAGTAACATTGATCCATCGAACTCGAAAACTGCAAAATTTTAGGGGTACACTACATGCCTGGAAAAATATTACTAGTGAATACTGTAGATTTTTGACAGTTGTAATTCCATCTGAGCAGGTCAAGGTGGAAAAAACTGGAGAGTATTTAGGAGTAACTAAGGTCACAGGATTGAGTGACTAGCATCTCAGGAAATAAATAGAATATCATCAGTTCCTAATAACTTTTCTATAGCTGGAGTTGTTGAATCATAGTAATTGGCCAATGATTTGTTGCAATTTAAGAGCAGTAGAAGTGACTCAAAACTAGCATGATACCAAGCTAGAATCTCATCACTCACAATTAATTTACGTGGCTGCTGAACTTGAGAGGCGTCATTTTAGACACGGTTATCTCGGAATGCGCTCCTATCATGTCATCCTGTTGTGCTTAGGTTCTGCGATTTTTCGGCGATGCAGCATTTCCTCAGGAGACCCTTACACAATCCCTGTTTCTGAGTTTATAATACATGCAAAGCATTTGAGAAACTTAGTACTAGATGGCGCGCTAATTCAAGAGTGAATGCCAAGTGTCGAATAACGTATAAATCACTGCCGAATCAATGTCCTCCTTCCGATTAAACAGTAACATTCTATCTACCGTACTTTGTATCACATACCACCCTTTACTCCCATTTCAAGCAAGATGATTTCAAGAGAGTTTCCTGAGGTTGATCACTTTATCCCTGTTGGTCCAACGAAAGAAAAGTTCGACTTCACCGATTTGGAAACTTTAGATTTCTCTCGTTACAATGACGGGCCGGAAGCAAGAAAAGAACTGGCTGACCAAGTCCACCGGGCCATGTCAACGCAGGGTTTCTTTGTGGTTATAAATCACGGAATCAGCGAAGAGCAAGTCGAGCGTCAGGCTGATATCGGGCACACAATTCTCAAACGAACACCACCAGAGGAAAAGGAAAAGCTAAAGGCCGATATATTAGGCAAAGGAGAATACCCCGGCTTCAAACCAAGAGGACATTGGAAGACCGTTGGAGACACTCCAGATAGAATCGAAAACTTCAACGTCAATCGTAACATGAAACTGCATCAGCAGCCTCTAGCATTGGAGCCGTACCGCCCCGAAATACAAAGTTGCGTGGATATGATTCATAAGGACATACTTTCCAGAATTTATAGAGTGTTTGCGATAGCTCTTGAGATTGAAGATGAAGAGTTCTTTGTCAAACTTCACAGCTACGACAAGCACGATGAATCATGGGCTCGTTGGATGGAATATTATGATGGTGATCAATCCGGACAGAACGATAAGGAGTCACTTTGGTTGGGCGGTCATCAAGACATGACCGCATTATCACTTCAATTCAGCCAGCCGATGACGACTTTGCAAGTACGCCACTACGCTGATGACTCTCAATGGAAATACATTCCACACATTCCCGGTGCAATCATTGTGAATGCTGGCGAAATTATGAAATGGTGGACTGGAGATTATTTCAAGGCTGCCGTTCACAGGGTTGTTCAGCCTCTCTCGGATCAGAGAGGGCATGATCGAAGCAGTTTCTTTTACTTTGTGGTTCCAAATGATGAGGTCGTCATTAACACATTGCTAGAAGAGAGCCCAGTTTTGCGGAGATTGAGAGTTAAAAAATGGTTCAGAGACAACGAAGCTCCTACAAGTAAGGAATGGATTAACAATCGAATTAGGTCAACTGGTCAGAAAACGCTGTTCACGAGCGCTGATGGCAAAAAGAGTGAGGAGCAGAAGATTGGCAAAGTGACGACTACTTGGTTTCGATAAATATACTGAATCAAAGGATTTACAAATAAGTACTCATAGCGTTAGTAGCTGTGTTTAAATTTCCTATAGCACTTGCTTAAGAGACTGTGATATCCAGTATATTGACATTTCATAATGTCTCCTCATGTGTCGATGCAACAACACAGCTATCGGTATTTACAGGTAGATGCTCGTATTCCCACTCTTCGGAATTTGCCTTTCCTCTAAGGCTGGCCTTAGATCATCAGGGGAGTATCTAGTCTTAGATTGTGAGGCAAAATTTTCTCAGATTGCCGGGTGTGATCAATGGGAAAGCTGACAACTCCGATTTTTCGGCCAGTTGCATAGTTTAGTGGCGACATTGCAGAATGTGACCTTAGCTAGCGCAGTTTTACCTTTTGAAGTAAAACAACACATACGCTTTCGGTTGTCGGCGCTTTCGGTTGTCGGCTCTATCACCATCCTCGATGACAAAAGAATGCACGTCGCCCTAGATTCAAGCTGCAATGGCATTAATTTCTCTCTTTCGTTATAGATATATATTCATATTTATATACACAATCAAGCTCCTAGTGTTAGAAATTCTCAACGTTTAAATATTTCCTCAAAATGCCTGTTAAAAGCACTTCCCAATGGATAGTTACTCCAAATGCTGGCTTTGATGCCCTTCAATATGAGGCTAGTGTGGCTATTCCTGATCTAAAGGAGACACAATGTCTTGTTAAAATTGAAGCGGTTTCCTTGAACTATCGCGACATTGCAATAGCTTCGGGACGGTATCCGTTGCCACTGGCAAAATCTTTCGTACCTTGCTCTGATGGAGCTGGATAGGTCGTAGTCATTGGCTCAAAGGTTACCGAGTTCCAAGTTGGAGACAAGGTGTCCATACTCTTCATGCAAGATCATCTTGACGGTATTATCACACCTCAAATCCGGCAAAGCACGCTCGGAAGCCAACGTGATGGCGTTCTTCGTCAGTATGGCATATTTGAAGAGACTGGGCTTGTGACGCTGCCAAAAAGTCTTTCATATATTGAGGGGTCTACCTTACCATGTGCAGCTGTGACTGCCTGGAACTGTTTATTTGGTCTAAAGTCTAATCCTCTCCAAAAGGGGGACATAGTTCTTACACAAGGCACTGGTGGGGTGTCCTTATTCGCAATTCAATTTGCACTTGCAATCGGGGCAACGGTCATTGTTACAACCTCGACGGTAGAGAAAGAGCAAAAGCTGAAGGCACTGGGAGTCTGTCACGTAATTAATTACAAATCTGACCCTAATTGGGGCGAGACAGCAAAATCAATAACTCCGGATGGCCTCGGTGTACATCACGTTATTGAGGTAGGTGGGGAATCCACAATACCCCAGACTATGAAAGCGATCAGACCGGAGGGCGTTGTATCGATGATAGGATTTCTCGGTGGGAAGATGAATAATCAGACGAGCTTCTCCTTGATCCAACAACAACTCTGCATTGTGAGGGGTATGAATGTTGGCTCACGAAAATTATTCTGCGAAATGAATTCTTTCATAGACAGCAAAGGCATTAAGCCTATACTCTCAGATCAAACTTTCAACTTTCAAGCGGCAAAAGAGGCATACAAGTACATGGATCTGCAAGATTTCTGGGGTAAATGTTATTAAAATTACCTGAGCTCGAGCCATTGGCGTACCTAGATCCTGAAGAAGAGATAGAATAGGCAAACTGTATAGATTTC
The DNA here is from genome assembly GCA_002812745.2 of Scytalidium lignicola. Lineage (NCBI taxonomy): Eukaryota > Fungi > Ascomycota > Leotiomycetes > Scytalidium > Scytalidium lignicola. Next base: position 13,677 of record NCSJ02000391.1, read on the forward strand.
CTTTTATTAAGAATGCCATTACTATAGCTAGAAATTAAAATATNAAAAAAACTAAACAAATTACTTAACAAGCAGTCCCAATTTCTAGTGCCTGAGATTCTAAGATGATTTGTGTGTTGTGATTGTCAACCTTAAACCTCGGAAGCTGAATGTCTACTCGTTCTCAAACCCCGTCAAAATGTCATGATCTATGAAAGTGCTTTATTCAATGGAGAGTAGATTCTAAACTGGGTTTTAAACCGATGATGGCTGTGATAGCTATACCACCATTTGGTAAATCTAACGCTGAAAACTCGGCGTTTTACTGCACGAATCAGCTCAACCACATAGTAATCTTAACATCATTTGTAGAAGCCATGGCTGAAAACTAAATACAAATAGGGTGCATGAAACTAAAATCTGGATTAGGGGGTTCGATTTAGTAAAAACCAATAATTACGCGGGAGTCTTTCCTTGAACCGCGGTTGAATACAATGTCGGTGGGGAGCAGAAGTTAAGACGACTACAGTTGTTCTAGATGCTCTTTCCCCGACTTTTCGGACTCCACCCCCAGAAGCCTCGCCAGAGTCCCCCCATTAAGTTCCCGCCTCCGTGAAGATATAATTTCCCCAGATCTGACCAGTTCAAGGCATCTCAATAGGAAGCTTATTCCCCGAATTACTTCTGAGGCAATCTTATAGCCAATATGTTTTCTGATATCAAAGCCGACGATCTGATGCATATCGAAAGTATTACCCCTAAATCAGAGAACCTCGAAGATAAAAATGCCGACGCGCTACAGCTTGAACAAATATCTATCGATCCTAAAGTTGAAAGGTCGCTGAACAGAAAATTTGATTTTCGCATTCTGCCATGCCTCTTTCTAATCTACTTCTTTTCGTTTATGGACCGCTCAAGCATAGGAAATGCAAGCATTGCTGGTCTCAACGCGGATCTCAAACTGGAGGGTAAAGCATTCGAGACTGCTCTTGCACTTTTCTTTGTTGTCTACCTGATAGTTGATATTCCTGCTGGCTGGGTGTTCAAGTCCATTGGACCCCGTTATTTCCTCAGCCTAAGTATCTTCTGTTTCGGCATTTGCACTATCTGTCTAGGCTTTGTCACCACGGCAAGCCAGCTGTACGCAGTTCGATGCTTACTTGGTTTCTGCGAAGGAGGACTGACACCATGCCTATATCTCTACATCGCCCTTTTCTACAAGCATACTGGCATACAGAAACGGATGGCTTGGTTCTACACTGCAGCCCCTCTAAGTGGGGCGATAGGAGGATTGCTCGCATCTGGGTTGGGAAAGATCAATGTTGGTCGATTCAAAGCATGGCCATGGATTTTTTTCATTGAAGGTGCTCTGACTCTTCTCGTCCGCATCTTTTGCTTCCTCCGTCTACCAAATTTTCCCAGCCAAACTCGAGGCTTGACTGACGCTGAGCTTCAGCTTGCTAGAGTTCGAGGGGGAGCAATTGGCAACGGCATAAATATCGACCAGGAAAAAGAAAAGTTCTCCTGGAACAAGGTTCGAGATGGTTTCCTTGATTGGAATACGATTATTCTCTCCCTTGCAGCAATCGGATCATACTGCAACATCTACGCATACGGCCTATTTTCGCCAACCATCATTAAGACTTTTGGCTACAGCACCATCCACTCTCAGCTACTAAGTGTCGCACCTTATATCTTCGCCATTCTTTGTGTCTTATTCTGCGGTTACCTCTTTGACTATTTACACCTTCGAGGACCATTTATGATCGGCGCCTGCATTCTTCAAGCAGTTGGTTGGATCATTAATATTGCGGCTAAGAGTAATACTGCTACATATTTCGGTTGTTTCTTAATAGCAGGAGGGGTCTTCTCTGGAATCAATCTTATGGCCTCTTGGTTGACCGAAAATCTACAGCCTCACTATGTTCGCGCCACGGGGATATCTTTATCAGTGACCATGGGTACCTGCGGAGGAATCATTGCCACATTCACCTATATGGATACTGGTTCTAATGTTGGGAATTGGGTCCAACTTGGAATGTGCATCTTGAGTGCTATTTGCGCAGGATTCTTGATGTGGAAGAACAACGCCGAAAATAAGCTTAGACAGCGCGGTGGCCGAGATTACCGTCTCCACAATGCAAGCTCACCAGAACAGCTGGGCTCTCGGCACCCGGCATTTGTTCTGTCTCTGTAAAGCATATAATTTTCCAAACATGAAGCATAGTTTGAGCTTGATCCTCGTTGATGTTGCTCTTATATACCAGATTATTGAGATCTAACATATTCCATATATAGACCTGAGTCGCTGATTTAGTCGAGACAATGAGTATGATAAGTTTTCAAAAATATTACTGGCTTAACTTATTGCATTGTGTTTAACCTGGAGATAGAACCAAAAAGACATAAACATGTATAATCCATTCCTAACTATGAAGTCAAACCTCGAATTTTGTAACATTATAACCATGGAAATTTTTTTTTTGAGCTTAAAAAGTAGCAATCTCATTGTCAAATGAAATGCAGTCCCTCATACTTGCGTACAATAGTTCATACACTTAAAAGCACCCCGGCTGTACGTAAGGAGATCTCTAAAGCTAATCTTAACATATCAGCTCATATGGATTCTTTCAGAACAATGGTTAAAAGATTCAGCATTCAACTCCAGGCCCCATAGATCGCATGGTAACAAAAAAAAGAAAATGGTCGAAGAAACATTCACAATATCTTTATACTAATTTATCAATCGTTCCTTTGCAGAAGATCTAAATATACTAGCTTTGTGTCTCTAGTAGTTAGCTTCTCTGATCAACAAGCTAGCCAGGCTCTCAACCGCCATATATGAGTGTGAGACTATCTCTATATATCACTTTAATATCATATCATATTTAGCATTGTTCTCATCGTATGCACATAAAATTGCTTTGGCAACTCTCATCGACTGGATAGCTAAATCCACATTCGTCCTCTATTTAAGGCTTATAACTTTCACTACCGTATTGGCAATAAATTTATGGCCCAGGTTGCAGCTTGCGATTATAGAAATTATGGATCATTAGATAGTAGAGCAGTTTGCCCTGTTAAATGCTTTTTATGGACGAGGTTGGATGGATGGCCTTAATCTTTTATATCAGGAAATTTTTTTGCCTTAGAGATGTCACCGGAATTTGGCGATTAGAATTCACGAGGGTTTGGGTAAACTATGCGTATAGTTCTTTTTATTTTGCCATTGCTTTCAATAGTTGAGGGCTATGTCGGTTTGTAAATTCCTTTCTTATCTTTTATTTACACACTGAGAGAGATACATAAACATAGGCAAACAAGAGGCAACACTTTCCAGTATAAAAATGTCGGTAGGGGGCTAAAGATTATACTGTTCTATACAAAACAAATGATCCCAATAAGCTTTGGGAATCTCCGATGCCTCACACTTTCCAGTTCCATCCTTTACCGACTGTCGCCTCAAGCCTCGCCCAAGCAGTAGCTATGCTGGCTACAAACAATAATACTCCAACAGTCACAGTTGCATGCTTATATGTTCCTGGCGAGATCAGAGCTATCGCTTGTGGAATTAAAAGGCCCGTTAGAGGAGTCCCCAATAAAGCTCCTATACCGCGTATGAGGGAGAGGGCGCCGTTGACGCCAGTGAAATGTTGCACGCCGAAGAGCTCAATGAGGCATGCTGGAAATAATGAAATGTAAGCGCTGGCGAAGGCACTGTAGAGAACGGTTAAGAATACGAAGAGGACATTAGCGCCTGTATTATAACTTGCATGGTTGTAAAAGGTACTCGGCAGCTAAAATGCTAGGACAGCAACAGCACTTATTAGAGTTGTGGCAAACAAAGCATTGAGTCTTTTATACTTATCAGTTGCCTAACTAATAATAACCTAAAATACGAAGTTCGAAGCATTGCTGATGGTGATGAAATTCGTAGTAGCTTTGGCATACGCCGTATAAAAGAATAACAGGGTAGAATATCCGGCGGATTGTAGGAAAGTACTTAAAGCTTGTGTAGTAAACTTCTTCAATTTGGCTATTTGCAAATCCATTACCGGAAGTTTTTAGAATTACACTGTTTGTTTATTCTAGCCTTGAGTCTTTAAACGGATTCTTTCAGTAAGGCGAGGTTCTTATCTCAATGAAAATCCAGTTATTATTACAAGGAGGGTTGAGATACAGCCTGAGACTTTTATCATATTCTAGAAGCTTATGTGTGAAATCAAGGCTCTTAGCACTGGTGGCCACATTATTCCACCAACTCTTGTGCTAGCCATAATCAAGCTATAGTAAGACTCTGACACTTTGAAAATCAGGTCGGTATTATCGTTGTTATTAGAACATACAACATCAAGGTGCTAAGGCCGGCTAAAATGCTTTGAGTAAGAGTGAACTGCCAAAAATACTGACTGAAACTAGTTAGAATAAAGGCTATGCTGAATATTACACGGCTTGAGGAAATCATAATTTGAGATGAGTATATTTTGGACTATAGCACCATGAAAGGCTCGCTAATAGTCATCAGCGCAATAGTAAGAATCCTAATGAGGCCGATGAGCGCAGTTGAGGCCTTTGTAAAGGGGTTATTGGGCTACTTGGCCATTTCTTCGTAGAGAGCTTAGTAGACGCCAAACGTGAAGATGATGGAACACGTCATGGACACCACTGTGAAACCAGCTAGAACAACAAAAATTGGATAGCTGAGACGATGAATCGGGGCATATTGGTATTCTCTTGTACTAAGTCTACTGTATCGTTTGATGACATACTGTTTGGAAACCTGCAGCTGGGAATCGCGCTCATCGGTACCTGTTGATACATTATTCGCGACAGCAGTGCTGGTTCCGAGCTCCAGCTCATCATTTTGCGGTTCTAGCTCGCTCGTGTCAGAGGCTGATTTCTCCATGTTGGTAGAAGCGCAAGTAGATGAAATGGAGAAGTTCTGAAGTTCCGAAGATAATGGCCGGTTACATGGGTTTACAGACCTCTATATATATGGCAATACTTGCCCACTATACAGTAATTAATTGAGTAGTTGAATCAATTCAATTCTTATGTTCGCACATTGCCACAGAAAGCCATAATCTTTTCAACAAAGGAATCAAAGAAAAACTTTCATATAAGAATAAGGATTCTAATCTAATAGTAGGGAATTGCTGTCCTTTGTTATATAATAGTCTAAAGCTTATATATTTAGGCTAGTTAGTCGGGTTGGTAAAATATGGTATCTAATATAAATTGTATTGTATTGATACAATTATCATGTAATTATCATAACTCCGTAATAGTTTGAGTTTCCTCAAATAAGCTACCCAAGAGCAAAGTTGCCTTATCATTAGGGCTACTAGTACAGAATCAATAATATAGACATGTAGGAACTGTAGTATATACAGTAAGGCTAAAAACAGCTTTTGAACTCTTGTACATTTACACAATTGCAATATATTTAATAGTACAATATAGTATAGTATAGTATAATTGTAGTATATATATTAGAAAATAATAATATAAAACAAATAATTTATTCTAATTTTTAAACTAATTTTTAATATAATTAGAGTTATAAAATAAAAAACATTGTGAAGTTAATCTTAATATTCTTTACTTTTTTATATTTTGTTCTTATTCTGTTAATTAGAAATTTAAAGTTTATATAATGTACGTTAACGTGAATTCTACGTGAATCTCATTAGTACGATTGAGTTCTTTGTTAGGAGACGTACGTTGTCGACTGTTGAATTACTTTCTTCACTGGAAGGTTCTATGGAGATTCTTTGTAGGAGGCCTTTACTTAAGGAGGGCATTTCTCCCTGTAGCTAGTTCATTAGATCTCATACAAATTAAGCCTGTATTCAGTGTTCCTGCTACTTGCTGTTCTACCTTACCCTGCGAAGGGCCCTTTAATATGTACTGTTTGATATATGGGACAGCGTTTTCCTGGATTATTTTAGATGGAAATTACACTTCATTGACAGCCCTTAGTCTGGCAGTGTTCTACCTGGACTCAAGTTACCAACGGCTTGGGTTACAAAAGGCTAAACCACTCTTCACAAGGGAGATGAAGATGCTGGGATATTGGAGGAGCTTTGAAGTGGAGATTAGCTCAAATATGGTTTGTCTAGCAAATTGTTCAAAGAGGAAGCCTCGCCAACTTTATACTCTTGCATTTATTAACGTTATACCCTCAACATCGTATCCTTAACGCTCCTTCTGAGGGTTAGCACTTGCTCATATTTAGTACTATGGAAAATACATATTCATATTAGGAGCTTAGCGGCGGGAGTCACTCATTCACCAACAGCGATAAGTACGCCTTTTATTTACGTTTTAGGATTCACAAGTGTTCTGCTTAGGGAATAATTTAACGGCTACACACAAGTTGAAGTGGCCCTCCGACAAATGATCGAACGGTAACTGCTACTGGCTGTTCCCATGCTCTTAGTCTTTAGGTAGACTATCTTCACACCACACTTTTCACAGATTTATCTGGGAGCTGGAAGCGTCACTATAATCCTCACACCTCCACACGAATTTCAGGGTTGCCATCCTCAGATCGTCGGATGGGATGGGTCTTAAACTTCCGACTAGAAACTCGCTCCTCAAACAAGATGTCAAGCTCTTCGAAAGTCCTGTCCTTGGTTTCAGGGAGACAGAAATAGCACCAGACCACGCACAGTGCAGCAATACCAGCGAACAGAAAACCAAGTTTGCCTTTCCAATTTCCCTGATCAGAATCCATTGCGTATGGAATAGCAACACCGAAAATGACGTTCACAATGTGGCACATGCAGGTCGCCAATGCAATGGTCATACCGCGAAGTCTTACGGAGGCGACCTCACATAAGATGGTGAAACATGTAGGGCCAATCGTTAGATCGTACGCCAGTAGACAGATCAACATGAGTGAACACTGTCCCCAGATTACCGCGGTGCCATTCTGTGGCACGACGTCGAGAATGCCGATGAGCAACAGGACGATGGCAATTGCTCCAGTGCCGATGATGTAGATGGGTCTCCTGCCCACTTTAGCGATGATGGCCCATGAAGCAATCGTTCCAACGAAGCCGACGGACGTGAGGCCAATGTTCATGGAGAAAGCGTCGGAGGTGTCCAATCCGGCATGTTCGAAAAATTGCACGGCATAGTTGACATAAAGCACTTGACCAGAGAATGGCTGGATGCAATAGACCATGATGGCTATGATAAGACGTCTCAAATCCGGGCCATAGAAGCAATCGAGATAGCTATGGGTCTTCTCTAGCTGCTGCTCCATTCGAAGAGTATGTTTGATGTTGGCCAAAGTCAACTTGACATCGACCTGAGGTCTGGCAAGACGTCTCAAGGCTTTCTCCGCCTCTTCAAACTTGCCCTTTCGGCATAGCCACCAAGGTGAGCTGGGGCAGATGATGACCAGAATAAGGACAAGAAGCGGTGGAGCCCACTCAGCCGCGTAGGGAGCTTTGTAGGACCATTTGGAATCGAGGTTGTTAGTGCCCCGAAGCAGGCCGGAGGAAATGAGCTGTCCAACGACGAAACCCAGGTTAACCATGGAGCCAGCCACGCCGCGCAAGACCAGTGGGCAGACCTCTCCAATATAGGCGGATCCAATGACGGGGTAGAAAGCAATTACACACCCGTTCAATAGTTCTCCAGCGAAAAGCACCGCAGGCGTTTCAGCGAAGAATTCCATGAAGATGAAGCCGATTGAAAGGATTGAACAAATGATCAACGTCATCCGAGGACCAACCCGATCGTATGTCCAGCCGGCAAATAGAGCACCCACGATACCACCAATGCTGTTGGCGTAGTTGAAGGCTCCGTTCCAGGCTGCACTAATCTCGTATTTGCCCGCGTACAGATAACCAAATTGTTGCTTGAAGGGCGTCAGGCCGACAACGCTGCCAACGAGCGCGCCATCGAATCCCTTCAGAATGATGGCAGTGTTGATGAGGAGCGACCATAGGACGGCAGTGCGGTAGAGTCGGACTGCTTCCCAAAACCCAAGCGCATGCTGAGCCTGGGTGTAAAGAAGAGATTGAGCAGCCTCATCGATGATGTCTGCATCAACAGCTTTGACTGAACCTTTCAGTTCATCTTTGTCATTTGAAGAGAGGAAGAGCTTGATTTTTTCCGCTGCCATCTTGGAAGGACCGACTTGAACGAACAAATGAATGCTGTGGGCTCCTGTTCCAGAACATGAAGCTCTTTATATAAACTGCCTTACCAGCAGCACACGACCAAAGAGCGAGTGATCATTCTCCAGCGCAAGACGCAGTCTACCAATAGATTACAGTTCATTTATCATGCCGTGTATTTACTTCGCTAGAAGGGGAAATATTAACAGCTAATCTTTCTCCGCAGCAGCTAACCCGCCACCGATCCAACGGAAGAGATATCATATCCTAGAGACTGTCCGGAAGGCGATCTCGGAATGCAATTATTTCTGGCCGGCTTAGCGACCTGACTGTAGGAGAAATCAAGATCATATCCTGATTATCTGATAGGCTGTCTCTCGCCCCTCTTACCTAGGGAGAGACCGGTGTTGTGGCGGCTGATGCTCGGGCAATAGTGGGAGAGAGCGAAGAGTGGTGCTATGGGATGAAGCTAACAGACTAGCAACAAGTCTACGGTAATCAATCAATGCCTGGCATGGATCCGCAAGCGCTACCGCCGAAGTCACCTTCCCATATCGAGGCAAAATAACAGTTGAGACAAGCAGAGCACCCTTGGGCATAAGACAAGCCCAGCGCGTTATCTACTGGCTGTTCTGAACCCGTCAGTACGGTACAGCGCTAAGTGGAATGTGTTTTGGAGAAGCTGCCCTATACCAGAAGACGGAATATTTACAGCTGGGGCCAATGCCACATGTTCAACAAGATTAGCCTTCTGGTGGAGACCACTTTACCCCACGATCCGACATGAAACTATTGGAGATTTAGCAGCATAAAAGGCATGGACTCAACTCCCTCGAGGGCATGAACATCAGCGATAAGGTCAGCAACATGGCCGCATCAACACCTCTTCCCGAGGTCACCTGCATCAAACTGTCACCAGAAGAGCTTGCCTCACAGCAAGTTGGTTCACATAACCTGCAAAAGGCTGTCGAGGCCCTTCATCGCGATGGTCTCGTCGTGTTGGAGAACGCGGTCAGCATTGAGCACCTCGACAAGCTGAATGCCCGAATGGTACCGGAGGCGAAGACTTTGTTCGCAAAAGCAGAGACCCATCGCAACTTTGGGCCGAAGACAGGTAACATCCAGCAAGAACCTGTCGCGGAAAAGGATTACATCTTCCAGGATGTTCTCGCAAATCCCTTTGCCGTGCAAGTGGTCGAGTGCATGTTCGGACCTCGCCCGTCGTTGAGGTTCTACAGCGCCAATACCGCCATGAAAGCCACCGACCGGCAGCCGGTTCATATTGACATCAACTTCAACTTCCCTCAGATCCCTTGGGGATACGCCATCAACGTCAACCTCGTCTCGACATCGCCGGAAAATGGAGCAACGGAAGTCTGGCTTGGAAGCCACAAAGATACCACGAAAGACGTCCTCGACACGCAATATAAGCACAAGCAGATTCGTGTAGATCTGTTGGAGGAGCGGAGGAAGATATCACCAGGCATCCAGCCATCTCTTCCGAAAGGCTCGCTCATCATTCGAGACTTCCGGTTATGGCATGCTGGCATGCCAAACAAAACCGACGAGCCAAGAATCATGCTTGCATCAGTATTATTTCCGCAATGGTACCGCAGCCAGCAGAAGATCTTCCTCCCGGAGAGCTTGAAGGGACAGATTCAATGGGGCGACGTGAATGCATGCGTGGACTGGGTTCCGAACGACTACGATTATCTGAAGGGTAGGCACGATCATGACTTCTCACTCAAGCCCTAGTTGGTTTTACATTGGAGACAAATAGGCAGATATATTGGAATTATTAGGTATAGTTCAAATCTACAATTGTAAAGATATGGAGGTTGGGTGATACCATGTGACAACGCCCCGAGCGACTGACGGATCTGCCATTACTTGCGTCTGTAATCCTGCACTCTTGAGATTAGCAGTCTTAATACCAAAGAAGAAATTGACCACCTGCTTGAGCTTTCCAATTGTTATCTAAGAAGAATGCCGATAAACAGGCCATTACTGACCCCGTACGGCCTCTCTTTTCAATAAGATATATATGATTTAGCAATTATATGAAGCTTGCTCAGGATCGTAACCGGGTTGTATAGTATTGCCTAGGAACCCCAACGCTGTACATGCCGATCCGTGCCGGGTTCTGCAGACATCGAGAGCCAAACGTCATCAAAATACCAGGGAATTCCTATATCAATTGGACCTCCCTTCCTAGATCGTTGATTACCTCAATACATCCCAGCCGACACATCTGTTCCGCTCCATCTATACCCTCGATATCTTTGCTGAGCCACACTTCCTCTATCGCCTCCATGACGCGCTTTAGGGACGGGATCCGACGCTGCCTGTACATTTCATTTAAACGCGTTCTCACAAAATCCCTGTCTCTTGGATCAATAGATTCGCAGCCCGCAGTAAATAGTGGCCACACATGTGCCGCTACGAGAGGCGATGAGGGTTCAACCGACGCAACAGCATCAAGGCACCGTCTAACATATGCGAGCGTTAGTGGATGCGGAGCTCCGATATTGTACATGACGCGGTAGAGGTATATCAGTGCCGAACAGCGGTGGGCTTCTGCCGTGGAGGCCTGCGCTCCGTTGGGAGCCGGCACCTTCCAGAGTTTAAGCTCGGATTCAATCGCAGTCCCTGCAGTGACGATGTCCATAGAGGACAAAGTCGTTTCTTTTGATGATGCGAGCTGTTTCTGGGATCGGAGCACGTTGATCTGAGCTACATTCTGGAGGATCACGGTGTCGTATCCGGTTGACCGGCCTAGAAGGCCATCACCTAAGTTGAACCATTGCCAATTGACCGAAGCATGACCGTTCCTCGCCATTGAAGCTAAAAGATCTTGATAGGCAAATTGAGAGATCAAGAACTCTCCAATAGAGCCCGTGAAAGACGAGGGGCCGCCGCGTTGCTGAATGAGCTCCTTTGCACCCATCAGGTGATTAACGTTGTGCTTTGGGTCACCGTCGAATCGTTTCCCAATCTCCATAACAAGCACAGACGCGAGAGTCATGTCTGAGGCTCGCGCTATCGGGTCACCGAGTGCTGCCCTCAAAGAGACAACGGCACGGTGTTGGTATCCTTGGGCTGTGATGCCAAGCGCAGGAGATGAGTCCTCGATAGATAGGTGTTGTGCAGCGATCGACATGATCATGTAATGCAAAGGCCCTTTTTCAAAGGCCATTGGCGTCAAATGTGTTTGAAAAGGATTTGGCTGAGCGAGGGACGATGTACAGAGGAGTGGTGAGATATGGGTGGTCCAATGGTGCAGGAGTCTATACTCTTCCAGCGGCATATCAGCCGGCAAAATTGACATGGTCGAGCGAGAAACCGTTGGCGACAATGCAATGGAACCCCCAGAAGAACCGCTCAAATGCTCTATACTGCTTTGTGCTGATTTTACGCATGTTGATTTGGCAGAACTTCTTCGTCTGTTGCGTTTCTTCGAAGGATCCAATTCTCGCCATTGCAGGCGGACACCCCACCCTTTACAATCGATGCTCAGTCTCTTGCATCGACCACATTTGGGCTTCTCTTCATCGCACTTGTGTCCTGCGTCCCTGCAGGACCAACATCCAGTCTTAGTCCTAGTATATTTGATTGGCTTCGTTGGTGTTACCATACCGTCCCCAGTCGTCTGACCGTGCTATCGGTTTATGAATAGACAAGAACTTCAGATACAGTAGCAAAGAGATAAGCGCGTCGCAACGGGTGAGTACTATGGCCCTAACCCAAGATGGCCATAGTCTTGGGACTATAGCCTACTTTTCCACATCGAATGTTAAACTTCTATCTTTATAATATTGAAAACATTGTGGAGCCTCTTATATACTATGCTTTATTTATTTGTTTCTTCCGCTTTGGCATTCTTTAATAAAATCCTCTCTTACGATGGATGTTGGCGTGATAGTATCAGCAATCGTAGATAAGGCCCCGAAAGACTCGATAGCACTGGACGATCTTTAGCTATAGATGAGTCTAGAGAATTTCAAAACTAAATGGTTGACCTTTCCTAAATATAAAATTCTTGGTTTGCTCGTGACTTCTATTAATGGAGGAGTATGGGAGATCAATCCGTGGAACAAGAATATGCAGCATTGCTAGATTATAAAAGTCTTCAAAATATTTTTGTTCGACTGCTTGACAGCTTACCCACTAGGAGCATAATGAGCTTGAGATGGTGGATATTTGATGTGCCGATTGTCCCACACCAGAACACAGAATCTGCCACCAGAGTTTACGGTAATTCGGAAATTAGGACTTGAAAATGGAGAAACAGAAAGCCGAGGATAAGTTGGGATAATATTACCCTCCGAATATACTAGGATGGATCGTGTCAATTTTACAACACATATTCTCAGGATATCAGATACGAATATCTATCCTTGCTAACAAGAGAACAAATTCGTAGACCAAAAATCCAGACCTCATAACGTCGAATGTTGCCATCACTTTCGACAGTTGCCTTCGCTGATAGTTGATGTTTATCCTTGTCATGCATTGAAATCCTTGGCCAAGTCCAGTGGAAAGACCCGGCGCCTTAATGGATGCTAAGGACTTGTTCTCTCTTTGCAATCAGATTCTGATTGCGAATGCCAATGCCGCACAAACTACAACGACAGCAGTAATCTTAGTGCGAACGATATCTTGGTTTTCGCGATATGATGGTCGGTCTTAAGCATATCGTTATAGCGAGGCTCTGCTGTATCATTTTATTTTTATTTTTACCCTGGACTGGTTGGCGATTGATCATCCGGGACTGTAGAGGAAAGGATTCTCAATTTCCAATTTCTCGCTGACTTAACTTTGGTGATTTATCATAGAAGATGGAGTTTTCCTGAGTTGCCAAACCTTTAGTTCTCGATTCTCACTACTTATCACTGCTAAATCTATATATTTTAGTTCTTGATGTTGCGAGAAGTTTTGGTCATCTAATTGCTGTTATTACTGTTTACACTTGTCAAAAGCATTATCATAAGGTATAGAGCAGTATAGTTTGTCTTCTTCACTAGGTGGACTTTATAGGGATGATTCGGGATTGATGAAAATTGATAGTAAGGACCAAATAGTGATATATGTTGCATGAATTATTAGGTAAACCTTATAGGCGACAATGGGTTGCCTATATACGCTCCAATTGGTGCCTAAGCTATAATTGGCTCTATATACAGCATACTTGACCACTGTAGGAGGAGTTAGTTAGCAAGTAATTCACTTTAGTTAGTTGAATTTAGTGTTATGATTACCTATTACGATTGGTTACAGTAGCCTCGCAAGGATATAGATAAGGACCTGGAGTGGTTGTGCAATTGTTTTCCCGAAAATTGTAAAGAAAGATTATATATATATATTGATTTAGGGATAGAAGCTTGNTTTTTTTGGAAGCTCAACCGAGATATGTCATTTATAATTATGGTATTTGGCAGTGGAAACTACAAGATTTTTTGAACCGGAAATATATCTAAGACCAATTTCTAGTTTTGCATTTTTAGTATCATTATTTCTATAATCAATTTTGACATCAACTNAAAAATTCTGATTTATCTTCTTCCAAAAAGATAGGATTATCTATATTATTATCAATATCAGAAATTATATTATATTAGCAGATTCACTTATTTCGACTGGTCTCAGAAATTTCACTAGATACCAATCCAGTATGATTTTTTGAAGGATTTCTTAAGGAATTATTGACATTATATCTATCATCTATAATAGAAATATAATTGGGATGAACTTCTATAGCAGGCCTGTCTTCTAAAAAATGACTGGTATCTTGTCCATCTTTGGCAGTAGAATTGTCGCCGGGATGATTGTCCATAATTAATATGTGTTTTGACAGACTTATTGCTTCGAGAAATTTAATCGCCGCTCTAGATATGAGTATATTGGACATGATATTGAAAGTTTGACAGGTTTAGTGATGTTAGAGGGGAAATGGATACTGAAGCCTCGATAAAAAAACGAAAATCGGTAAATACAGAAGATAGCAGCTCGTTATGCTCATTCAGTAAACAAACAGACAATCTAAATTTATCCGTTGCATTCACACCTTATTCCATAGCCAACTGGCCTGTGTCTAAGATATGGCATATTCTTAATTAGTTGCTGATGATATATAAAACTGCCGTCAAAAAGGCTTCTAGTATGCCGGTTCTGTTCTTGACAGTTTACTGATAGATCTATGCTAGTTTATTAGCTAACAGTATGCTTTATGTTACTGTCCAGATACAGAAATCAGATATAAGGCTGATTCATATGTCCTATTTGGTTGATGGCTGGTGAATCTTGAATAGTTATTTAGCCTCAGCGGCAGTGTGACTGATGGGATATGCATTATGCATCACACAACCGGAGATGCCAACACGCCCTCACACCATCACATATTGCCTCCCTGGCACCATTCTCTTTGTTGAATGGTAGCCTACCGCCGCCTACAGGCAACCACTGTAGAGCTGTAATACGGCACGTAATATGGCCGTATTACAGGGGCCTACCGGCCCCTATATAAGTGGCCATACTTGCCCACTGTACAGTAGTTAATTTAGTAGTCAATTTATATATATTCTATGGGAACCTATTACGATCGGCATATGTAACCTGTCCAACAATTCAAGGGGTATTGCCTCCGGTAATGTTAGGCTTGCTCACTGCTATAGTTCCAGTCGCGTTGCGCCTTCTTGCAAACATACAAGGACTTCATTCACGTCAAGCTACAGAAAACCATGTTCAGATATTTTATTTCGCCTTTCTATTCGTGCAGATATTTCTTACTGTTTCCTTGTCAGCTGGTATCACAACCATCATAGGAGAGTTGACAGACAGGATTCAAGCGTTGCCAGCAATCCTTGCTCAAAATTTTACCTAAAGCATGTAACTACTTTTTCTCCTATATTATGATGTGTACCTTTATGGCGGTTGTTTCCACTCTCGTACGAGTCAGCAGATTGATAAATTTGTTCGTTCTCTCTCTCCTCTGTTCGACAAAACTGCGAGACAGAAGTGGACGAGGCAAGAGAGCCTAGACCTGCAGAAATGGGGAACATTTGTACCAGTCTCCACAAATATCGCTTGTATAGGTAGGTCTCAGTCCAGTCTACTCGCACAAGTCGTACTAATATAGCTCCGTCATAGGCCTAATTTATTGAGTGATTTTGCCTCTTATTTTAATCTTTAGCACATTATACTTTGGGGCGCTTTGGATATTATATCGATCTTACCCTCCAAAGCTCACAGAATTGAAGCTTGTCAATAATGACTTGTTTTATCCCACAGCAATACGACAATTGTTTACCGGCATCTACTTTATGGAACTGTGTCTGGTTGGGTTATTCTTTCTCGTCCGTGACACAGGTAACCGAGCTACATGTACCGCACAGGGAGTGATTATGATAGTAGTTACGGTCTTAACATGTCTTATCTCGAGAATTATTCACCAGAGATCTTAATAACAGTTGCGTGGAAATGGAGACNTTTTTTTCAGGGATGAGAGCCTCATGCTTGCCTGACTGCCTGCTTCATATTTGTTTTTCTTTGTTTCCTTACCATAACAGTATATGATCAGCCAAGTGTAGATAAAAGAGACTAATTCAATGCTCAATCTAATAGTTGGTGGGCGCTCGGACGGTGGGAAATTTTCGCTACCAACCACCTAGGGGTGGTTGGCACAAGTATTCCATCACCTCAAAGTAATCCGTCACCTTTCGCGAATCCCAAACACTAAAGTCACGTACCTTCATTACGCGTTTTGCTGTCAACACCATACAATATTTTAATCAATATACTTCTCAAAATGCCGAGGACCTCTTCTGCAATGATTGCCCAACGATTGGATGAAGCTATCGAATGGTATTTCGATAATCAAGACCCTGAGGATTCTGCTACAATTACAGCCACTGCGCGTATATTCAACCTCAAAATCAACACACTTCGCAAAGCAATCCAACGCCATTCAACACCTACTAAAGGCTCTAAACAGGGTAAAGGACAGCCTCCTTTCCTGAAGCCTCACCAAATTGACGCATTGTGCTCTCATATTACAACACAAGCATATGATGGCAACCCATTAAACAAGGCTATGCTTATGAGGGCAGCAAAGCACCTTCATGGCACTGATAAAGAACCTTCAGTGCAGTAGATACGCAACTTCTTGAAGTCCCATTTCGACCAATTCTATATAATTACAACTAAACCCATTAAGAAAGAGTGAATTCAAGTACAAGATACAAAGCTTATAAAGGAATGGTACTTGAAATATAACGATATTCGGCAGGAAAATGAGATTCGGAAAGAGAATATCTATAATATGAATGAGACAGAATTCCGTATTAGTGTAGTAGAAGAAGAGTAAGTTATTGTACTAGTACATATTAAAGAGGTATTAAAGATAAATATATTTGAATAATACTTAATTTACTAATAAATAAGTAGTTATATGAAGGTACCTTTCAAAACCGTAAATCCCTTACAATCATAGAATGTGTATTGGCCGATGGAAGTACTCCTATTCCACCTGTTATACTTATAGAAGGCACATGGATTATGGAAAATTGAATCCAAGAGAACTTTCCTAGAAATATTCTTATGCTTCTTACTTCTTCAGGATATACTAATAATAATATTAGAATTCGTTGGCTTAAACACTTCATTCAGTTCTCTGGAGTAAAGAAAGGAGTTCTTGATCTNAAAAAGTCAGAAATATATTGATTCCAATACAAACAAACCTATTGAGATGAAGCTTCTTCTTCTAGATGGTTATGAATCTCATGAATCACTTGAGTTCTTGGAATTAGCCACTTAATATCATATTATCCCTCTACAGTTCCCTTCACATCTTACTTATATTCTTCAACCTTTGGATATTAAGATATTTCGGCTATACAAGCATAATCACAAGAAAGCTATACATCAAGCACTTTAACGTTTAGAGCCAGAATATACAGTTATTTCTTTCCTTCGCGATTTAAACCATATTCGAGAGCAAACCTTCTAACAGGAGATTATACAACATGCTTTCCGTGATAGTGGTATGTAACCAATTCAAGTCAACAAAGCACTTACTTAGCTTAAGTTATATACGATTCCTGATCAACCATAAGAACCAACATTGCCAACACTTTTATCTACACCTAAAACTGTACGTCATAGTATTCAAGCGATTGAACAGTTTGAAGACCGTATTCCAGACGTGTTTTCTAGTCCTTCTGCACAGCGTTTCCTTACAACTCTCTGAGGTACCAAATATACTCTTGAATTAGTTGATCTGACTCGTGCAAAACAAGCTGTAACTCTATCGGCTTGGAAACACTTCTCTGAGGCTAAGGCAAGAAGTAGGAAAAGAGTAACCCGGTCTAAAGATGGTAAGAACCTTTTTGACTTACGAGAGTTGATTGAAGTCAAGAAAAGGGAAGAAGAAGAAGCTTTAGAGAAACAAGCCAAAACTCTCGAGAAAAAGCAAGAATCAATGCTCCAGAAGTTATATTTAGAAGATCTGAAAGCATGGAAAGCTAAAGAGAAGGA
The DNA here is from genome assembly GCA_002812745.2 of Scytalidium lignicola. Lineage (NCBI taxonomy): Eukaryota > Fungi > Ascomycota > Leotiomycetes > Scytalidium > Scytalidium lignicola. The sequence goes on from NCSJ02000391.1 coordinate 31,322, forward strand.
GTGTAAAGCTGCAATTGCATGTATTACTAAATACAAGAAGAACAGGTTCCATCTTGTACCAACTGAATTATTATTGGAAACGCCAAATAAACCAATTGATCCGGCTACAATTAGAAGGTCTATAACTCTGGTAGATGACGAAGATATCGATATAATACTAAAGCGCGATTCCGGAAGATTAAACTCAGTCATAGATGATCATATTGCTGAGACTTCAACTCCAACAGTTCAATTAGAACAGGAAACCGGAGTTACAAAGCCATCATGGATGGACTTGGATTTTATAGAGTTTGAATAATTATTTCATCATAGTATAGGCAGTTTTCTCTTTTCAGATACAAATTGTATGGTAGTTTGTATGGTTCGGCTATCTCGCGAAAGGTGACGGATTACTTTGAGGTGATGGAATACTTGTGCCAACCACCCCTAGGTGGTTGGTAGCGAAAATTTCCCACCGTCCGAGCGCCCACCAACTATTAAGCGAGGCAGAACGTCCATCACATGTTTTATGCTCTGTCGACACCGATTCTGCCCGTTGGTCTAGCGTAGCAGTAGTACAGCCCACACCAATATCCCGATGCAGATATCCGGATTCGTCGTGCATAAAATATTGGTAAGGAGGATTGGGGTGGCCTTACGTAAAGCCGTTCTAAGTAACTAACCCATGTTTGGCGGCCTTCATTGATTACCATGCTTCGATAACTGGAAAACAGCTATTGTGTTTCTCTTAAATAGCCAAAAGGAAAAAGTAATGCAATTGGTGGAACATAAAGCCATGGACTTGATCCCTCAGACCTTCCTTTGCTTTGGTACGAATTGCATTGAGAGGTATCACAAGCTGTGATGCTTCTATCGCTACTCTTTTTGCGTTCACAATCAATTTGTCAGTTCATTGCCTACACGTCTTCCTCTCCATATGGATCCGTTGGCTACAAGGGTACGGTCGAGATTCCGTTGAAAGGTTGGAGGCTTGGAAAGTTGAGAGGCTGAAGGGCAAGAACCGTTATGCAGCTGTGCTCCCTCCTTATTCCGAGGTAAGCGAATGTGCTACCCAGGAGCACATGCCCTTCCATGCCCAGTGTATGTTCACCGGATGTGTGCTCTAAGAAATTCGAGATCGAGCGCCTGCTAAGTATCTAGATAACAGACATTCTGCTGGAATCCCTGGCTGACCAGGTGTGGTCTAAGACATCATTCCTGGGGACCCTCAGGTATCCTATATCCGCCAACCCAGCTCAGCCGCCCATTTACTCTTATCTTCTATCTTGTCCACGGCGTTGGATTCGCGTATAATTAACTTTTGTAAAAGGGCAGCATTATGACAGACAGCTGCCTACCTAATCGCCAAGCGCAGGAGATGGTCTGTTGAAGCGTGGGGTCAGAATATGGGTCATACCCTAGGGGGTTCACAGAAGTTGCTGGAGAAAAGAGAAGTGTTGGTAATGCAAATAAGGCTTGTCTCCCCACAGCCATTGGGTGACCCTGACCAAGGCGCCTAAGTGGATCCACGCACAGTGATTGATTGGAGCGCGGATTCAGGATATGGTACCGCAACATCCTGGTAACACAGAAAGCACGAGTGCAGTGGAATGGTGGTCGGTGCATGGTGTGGTTGCTGTTTTTGGTGCGCTGCACAAGATGCTTGCTTTTGCTGGCTGCACGCACCAATATCCTGCACATCACCACTATCACATCTATGAATCCAAATATCCATGGATGCATCCCAAAACAACCAAAGAGGCAGCTGGCTAACTACCTGACCCATTGATCAGCGTGGCGAATATCAATGCCTGCCAGGAACCCCTAAATGCAGCCTTGTTACTTTGCAGCAGCATTCGCCATCCAACTCAAAACCCGGCCCCAATACCCTCGCAGCGGACAAATCGCGCACCACTGGATGCGAATTCTGAGGAACTTGCCCCTACGTAGAGGCTCAAACAATTAATCTACTTAGTTCGTTTCTCGGCTCGCGTTCTTCGTATGTCTAGACTGTTAGCTCCAGACCCGGTGCTATGTCTCTGTCCCGAGCCGTACATTGCGGAACGGGCTTCAACCATACCATCACGCCCCGATAACAATACGCCCCTGAGTGTGCAAGGTTACAAAAGTGGCGTCTCTAAATCGCCTTGCTTCTTTAAGAGAGTTAAGACCTGCACGGATTCTCCGTTTTATCGAGCTGGTCCACGCTTCCTTGACCTCACTAGCCCGATCCAAATCGACAACCGGCAACTACCCCTCGGTTGCAGCTCTAACTTCCTGCTGCCTTTTTCGCCACATTATCGTTTTCAGGACTTTATTCTTATACAATACTTTTACAACACTACTCAATTTTATGATCTTTGTCAAAGGAGTAGACTAGAGAAACAAGTGGCGAAGCCATAAGCTCGTCCCTCCTAATACTAAATGGCTTGGAATCTGGTGTATGATAATGATAACCCCACCGGTCCCATGCACGAAGGAGTGTTGGATAGGATGCTTTAATTCCACAAGCCTCCATTGCAGTTGTTTCCAAAGGTAAAATACGTCGTTCATAATATCCAGTAATCCATATAATCATTTGATGTGTTTATCTTGTTACCTTACGACGCCAGCCGAGCTTTGTTGATAAAGGACGTGTTTTGCGATCGGTGGTTTGGTCCTTCCATCTCCTAGCTGTAGCCTCCGAAATCCCCAATTCTTGCGCTGCATGTCGTACAGAAAGACCGCGTTCAATAAGTCCTTTAAATCTTGACTTTCGAGGAGTTGGCCATTCATGACGTACTCTGGCCATTTCGTTGGTTTGGTAATTGTGGTTGTGGTTGTGGTTTGGCTCATCGCCTTAGCAAGGGGGTGCGTCGTCAATTTATGAGAACCCCCTTTCGTACAATACCGTACAATACCCGGTATTGTATGGTATGAATTAATTTCAAATACGAGGTTATTTACCAAATCATGTGATCTAATTGAATTGAACTCTAATACTGTAGACAATCAATCAATTCAACCGTTCTGAACCATTCCCTGCACAATTCCATTCAACAATAAGTATGATTGAGTATAAAGCAAATTCAATTTAATGTATTAAATTAAAGTTAAGCTTGAAACTGTCTTTATTATATTAAAACATCTTATTTATTACTTTTATATAATTATAATTAAAACCTAACTGACGAGCCAAACTTATGTAGAATTATGCGTCCCTTTAATGAAAGGTCCTTGATCTACGATCACAGCCCTGCTCGCACCGTTAGCCACGTAAAAATAGTCACGTGGTCATACGTTTCTTAACATCATCAAAAACGACAAAATATTCCAAAAGCGAAGTAATGATCTGATTCCAGCAAAATGAAGATATGTCTCCTCTACCGTTTGAAAAACCCGCTAACTCCTATCAAGATTCGGTACTCTACTTGCCGAGCACGAGCACGCCTAAACACTACTATCCTTTGGCAACTCCTTTGGCTATCTCCTTGGTATTTCCCGCTGTTCGAGCTTCTTTTGCACGAAGAATTACCCAATGTTATTGATGCCATGCAATGTGGAATACATAACCTTTTCGAGACCTCGCTCTTTCACTTTCGAGATACATCACTCTAATCTCTTTACGATGATATTTGCAAAACAATACATCGTCCAAATCGACATTCCAAATCAGACATGAAACCTTCAGCATCTTTCCACTCGGTATCTTCCAACATAAACAGCTCCTATCATCGTCACACATAAAACTTTGTTTCTTCTAGCAGGTTACTTTAGAGCCATCTTCAGGTTTCGATATCCCGAGATTTGGGTACTCGTTGCTTGATGTGGTGCTGTGGTAGTTCAGCTTTTATCTGTTGATGTACCTTACGGAGTCTCTTAACAAAGGACCACACCTTCCTCCAGGTACTGTCCTCATCTTCATGTTCTGATTCAAAGCTTTTAAGGAACTGCAATTTCTCATTCCAATCATCTAACTGCATGGGCGGAATAATTGGTTTTCTCGACCATAATGCTTGGTATGTCCATTCCCAAAAGTGAAGGTCGGTCGACCATTTATCCTAATCGTAGTTTTGACTAACGTGTTTAAAACGATCATTAAGAGTTGCAAGTTGTTTGAGTACGAAATCTAGGTTTTGTGTTGTGAACAGGTTTTCAATTGGGATGAGGATCGAGGCTAAGGTGTCGAGTAAAGGACATGGTGTTTTAGATAAGCTGCTAGCAATGATCCAATGAGCTAATAGATGATGTCGTGATTGCAATATCTCTTCTAGTTAGTCCTAGGATCCTCATAGACGGGATTTAACTAACCTCTTCAACTTTGGTATAAGTGTCCTCTATGCTAGGATGATCTTGAATTGCTCCTTGCAAGATACTGCGGATGTCACATACAGCACTAAATAAAGACCCAACAGAGATGGCTTTGCTGTGGTATCCAAGGGCACACTGCACAAAGTCGAATAGCGGTACCTGGAAGATTGCACGAGAGACGGCGGTATGGAATTCACCCGCAATTTCGCAAGGATCCCCCAATAACCGTGGCTGCCAATTCCAATCCCAAGGAGAATTGTATCCTGATGGAAATCGTAGCACCCGCCAAAGTGTTTGGGCTTTAAGGTTGTCTATCTGTTGTGAACAGTTGTTGTTGCCTTGTCCGGGAAGTTCTTGGCCACAATAAAGTGCGAATAGTGTATCGAGATCCGGACGTTTCACTAATGTGTGTAGGAGGGTTTTATCATCTAGAAACGGAATGAGTGAGCATATCAGTTTGACTTTATGGGTGTTAGTGGTGGTCATTAGCATATGATAAGCTTTTGCCTCCCACCACCTAGAATCGATCGCGCCCCGACGAGAAGCTTTTATTAATCTCATGTTGATATATTCTAGCTAATGGAGGAGTTACAAGTAAATAGAAGATGTGTTGGCTTGATTTTTGTTGAATATTATTTAGAATGCAGTATGAGAAGTTGACAAGAAAGTTAATGAAGTATTCTTGAAAGATAGTTAATGAGGATAGGGCAAGGAGAGATAAAGAAGTGGAAGGGTATGTTAGCTGACATGTATCGTCGTATATCTGCGCATGCTGGAAAAGGATGCCCGCCTGGTGAGCTGTGAATACTGAAGGAGCCGCTGCTAATGATCTGCCATCTTGACCAAGGCAATGCCCTGCTGTGGATGGAGCCCTGTACAAAAGCTTATGCAAGAAACTATGGGGGTCCTTCTTTTCAACATGATCCATAGTGCCGATAAGGATTAGGACGAATTTGCTGCTCGCAAATCTATCGTCATCTCTCCCACCCCGCATCACGCAATGGATTCTGCACATTGAAACATCGTATACGATGGACGGGCATCGGATATCAGGCCCAAGTCCAGAAAAAGGCTTGTTAGTCTGAGGCAGGGAAAGGTGTCGCTGTTTCAGGACCACACAGAGGTGGTGATAGTTCAGGTGATCGTACAGTCGCTAAAGGGCATATTGACAGACTACATGCTCGATGCTCGCGTGTAAAGTTATCTATGTTTTCTTTTGAAAGGGAAGGTTTGCAATCCACTCTCCCAGCCCCTGCCTGTTTTAGAAAAGGCTCGAGGTGTAGACTTGTTTAAAACTCTTTATCCGTGCTCAGAATCAATAACGGTAACATGGGCCTGAGACCAAGCTCATTCGATAACCAGACTAAACCAATTCTACTGAGCCCGCTCATCCGCCAGCGCTTCTCTCGCTCCGCTATCTTCGTGCGAAAGGCACGATCGACAAAGTGTAAGGGGTTTGGTGGCACGTAAAGGTTTCGAATCTAGTTAGTGCATGTTTTAATTTGTTTGAAAAATCTCCGTAGCTGCATGGGAGAGAGAGCTAAGAAAAAGCTAATTTTGCCTTGGAGGGGAAGGGAGAGCATGGATCCAACCAGAAGCAAGTAGATGCACGGAGTGGCCGTGACTCTTCGTTTTCCAAAGCATCCCCAGATTTTTGGTGTAAAACGGAGATTTCGCATTCTCCCTCTTTCAGTCATCATGGATTAACGCGGAGATGCTCTGGAATGGATTGTCGCAAAAGGACA
>NCSJ02000392.1:0-37262 GCA_002812745.2 Scytalidium lignicola
AGATTTTGTAGAATTAGAATAATATTTTCATCGTAACATAGGTAATTTTCTCTGTTTAGATAGAAATTGTATAGCAAGTTGTATGGGTCGGCTATCTCGCGAAAGGTGACGAGATTTTTTGAGGTGACGAGAAAAAAATGTGCCAACCACCCCTAGGTGGTTGGTAGCGAAAATTTCCCACCGTCCGAGCGCCCACCAACTATTAGGTATGTCTCCTTTACTTTGAAAATCGTGCGGGATCATCACGCCTCGCGCATACTCCTTGCTCTGCTTACAAAACTGTACCATGCTGAACAGCAAACACGCATGGTATCCCTTGCTAGTGCTGAATACACCTTGCTAGTGCTGAATACACCTTGCTAGTGCTGAATACTGTGGTACACATTGAGTGCTGGAACCGGTCAGCGGGAGCGCTTGGAACCGGTCAGCGGGAGCGCCTAAATTGCGGACAGCTACACTAAAACAGCTAAGATACTAAAGCGTACTAATCCCAAAAAGGCAAGTGAATTCGTATACTTTTAACAGGGGTTTATATTCCACTATTTTATTAGGTTAATGTATTTTTGTACTTGGAAAAAATTTTCAGGTTACATTGTACAAACTTGTGTAAGTTATTATAGTACTATCCCTTCTCCCGGTGAAAATGGTTGCAGTTATGCAAATAGTTGCAATTATGCAAATTATGCGAAATAGGTAGATTCTGTCCAATCATAGTGGCTATTTAGCTCCCCAACCGAAATTGAGCTGACATTGTCTAGCGACTCTGATTGGACAGAATCTACCTATTTCGCATAATTTGCATAATTGCAACTATTTGCATAACTGCAACCATTTTCACCGGGAGAAGGGATAACAGCTTGTAGCTTATAGCATATAACCTGTAGCTTGTAGCTGGTAGCTTATAGCTTATAGTGACAAATAGATTATAGCATGTAGTAGCTTATGGCATATAGTAGCTTGTAGCCTGTAATTATAATGCATTATAACGTTGTAATAGCCTGTAAAAGCTTATCGCAACTCGTAAATATATCTTAGCAAATTTTACTAAGTACAAACGTATTAACTTAATTTGGAATAACATCAAATTCTTTACTTACAAGATTCGCAAACTAACTTGCCCTTTAGGTTTTGGTGTATTTGCTATGGTAGTATCTTGGCAATTTTAGTATAGTTATCCGCAATTCAGGCGCTCCCCCAGTCAGCATCTTGTTACTAGCGCGTAATCGTCGGGCCTCAGGCAAGCGCATTGCCCGACAAAACTCGCATTCGCTCGTAGTCGGTGGAAGCGAGTGTGGCCGCAAAGCGAGTGTGGCCACTTCTTTTTTTTGTATGGTAAACGCACACAAATTAAATACACCCCACCATCACTTCTTTCCTCTGAATATATCCTTTGCTTGCGCAAACATGTCTACACCTACCAAAGAACGTATTCGTCAGGCTAAAGAATGGTTAGCTGAAAACCCTACAGAAAGCCAACATGTTGCAGCCAAACTATTCAAAGTTAATAGATCAAGCTTGAATATGGCAATTCGGAGGGGTAATAGTGTTCAGCATGGAGGTCAAAATAAGATCTTGACAATTAGTCAAGAACGAGCTGTACATTCCTTTATTAAATCATACCTTGAGAATGGCCAACTTCCTACTAAAGATATTATATTTGGAGTTATTTGTTATATCCAAAAAGAAGGTAATCGACCTTCTCCATCTTATAGTTGGTTTCGCAAATGGTAGAAAGCTCAACCTGGCCTCCATAAAATCAAGACTAAACCGATTGCTCGAAATCGAGTTACTGCTCAAGATATAGAAGAAGTCCAAGATTGGTTTCGACGTTACAAATCGGCAATTAAAAAGTATGATATTCGAAAGTACAATTTGTATAATTTCGACGAATCTGGCTTTTGAATTGGTTGTCCTAAAGGAGTAGAGGTATTAGTTCCAACTGAGTTAACTGAGGTATGAATTCTTTAATCCAATTTAACATTTGAACTAATAATTAACTTAGCTTTACTCTTTAAGTCCTGAAAATCGACGATCTGTGACTATGGTTAAAACCATTTGTGCTAATGGAGAATCTCCTATTCCTCCTATAGCAATCGTTGAAGGTAAATACCATATGGTATCATGGTATAAAGATTAATTGAAAGGTTCAGAAGTAATTCATTTGTCAAAGAATAGATATATTACAAACAACATAACTCTTCGATTCTTAGAGTACTTTATTCGACATACACATACAAGTCCTGATCAACTATACAAATTACTACTAATAGACAATCAAAGTAGTCATACAAACCCTGAATTGACATTGTTAGCTAGAAGTAACAATATAATATTATTTACCTTTCCATTACATTTTACTCATTGTATGCAGCCTCTAGATGTAGGAGTATTCCAGCCATACAAGTACTGGCATAATAAAGCTATTTAAAGTGTTACAGAATCCTTTGATTTCGAATATACGTTAAGTTCTTTCTTTTGAGATTTACTTACAATTCAACAAGAAACTTTCAAAAAGACTATAATTCAGAATGCTTTCAAAAAGGCTAGTATATGGCCAATTGACAAAGAAGTTACTTTTACACTTATAAAGAAATATATGAAAGTGGAATCCAAAAAGGAATCGACTATAGAATATGAATTACCTAAACCAGGAATTCCTGAAACAATTCGCCAAGTCCAATATCAACTTGGAGAGCTTAAACCAAAGGTCATGGATCTTTTAAGCTCTCCATCTCAACGCAAATTTGAGTCTTTTATTCGTGGAGCTCAATTAGTATTAGATGAAGGAGAATTCACCAAATTCGATCAAGATATGGCATTAGGAGAGCTTGTGGCTAAGAAACCATCAAATCGAAAGAGGCTACAAAAAGGAGGAGAATTAACTGTTGAAGCAGCTTACTCATGGATTGAAGAGAAAGAACGAAAGGAAGCAGAGAAAGCAGCCNAAAAAAGAAGTTAGAATGCTCCGTCAAATAGTTAATAAAGAGAAAAAGGATTAGAAGGCAGCATGGGTTGCATGGCGTAAGAAGGAATCACTTAGAAAGAAGGCAATTAAACAGCTTCCTCGTGGTGTAATAGGTAAACCAGTTTTGTACAAAGAGCATACTCCTCCATCATTCCCAGAGCCTGGAAAAGAGCCAATTAACCAGAAGCTTACAGTTACACCAATAGTTGATTTAACAGAGATTCCACTTCATAGACCATCTCAAACACCTATACAACATACGATCAGAACAAGCTTCACAAAGTCAGAGTTACAGGAAGGAGCACAGCAAGTGGAACAACAAGAACAACAGGAGGAGGACAGTGATGACTCAGAGTAAAGCTTTATTCACTTAGATTTAGAAGGTGAATTTGGATATAATTGCACTTCAAGCGATTCAGACAGTTCATTGAGTTCCGATGAATCCAGCGAAGGAGGATATTACAAGTTGTGGTAGTTAGTATTCAATTTATATGCGTTTACCATACNAAAAAAAAGAAGTGGCCACACTCGCTTTGCGGCCACACTCGCTTCCACCGACTACGAGCGAATGCGAGTTTTGTCGGGCAATGCGCTTGCCTGAGGCCCGACGATTATAGCTGAACCTTTCATCCCTGTGAGGTTGAACCATATTCAACAATTAGTTGGTTGCTCTCAGTTATACTTTACAGCTATACAAGAAGCTCACCTATGATCCTTAATATGAAAATTGTAGTTTAGAAAAACTACTAACGATATATGGTTTATAGCTTACGATTTATTCTTTGACATTATTAGTCAATTTGGCAAATTCAAGCGATTCTATTGGTGAGAAGTCTAAAATGGTCAATTGTAAAGAGTCCGAAGAATATTATCGTCATTCAAGAGTAACTTGTAATAATTACATCATAAAGTACAGGTGAAGGTAATGCTAAGGCCAGCTGTAACTTGAAGTGTAAATGAAAGACCTTACAAGTAATTTAAAGTGATATAATTATAGAATACAGTTTGATTAACGGATTAGCTGTACAAATTGAAACAAATTTCGAGTACATGTAGAGTTATATTTAGAAGGGGAAAGCGTTTGTGGGTTATCAGTCTGCCTATAGTCGAGACAACACGGGTTAACCGTAGTTTTTTACTTAGTTCAATTTCAAGGGTTTGCTGGCATGTGGAGAAAAGTTCCAATATTATATTGCTTTTGCAGTCATGGTTCGTTGGAGAAATGATCAATTCCAAATCGAGCATCGCCTCTTAATCGCATATTGTGAAAATTTTGAATTTGTATTGGTACAGATATCCGGATATGCCCTGAGGTGATACTTGAAGCTGATCAATCTGATTACTCATGGAAGCAGTTAATAAGCCTCAAGGAATTATAGAAATTCGAGGCTGAGACAGAGCCATGTTATCATTTAAGGCGCAGTAAATAGGCCGGTACGATGCTAATTTGGAACCACAGGTTCAAAACGAGACTAAGGGCACACCCCGAGAGTTTATCTGATGTTGAAAAAAATTCTAATAGCTTTAGAAAGCAAGAGACAGAAAGGTGAATCGTTCAATGGCTGCTATATATGCATATCTAGCTATTTTACACGACAATATGATTATGATGTTTGCTGAGGGTCCCCCGGCTCAGCGCGGAACGTAAAATAAAGAATATGGTTAGGAATCACCTGCAGTGACACCAGAATTGTCTGTACATGAGAATGCACCACCTGGGAATCAAAATCATTATCAGTTATGTAGACTTCGAGCGATAGGCCACTTTAAGGTGGAATTCACTTACCAATGGTGCCATCAGCGTATGCAGCGATGATTTGTTTGATGACAGAGTAATTGCCAGCAACACACATGAATGCTCCTAGGAGAATTAAGGAGATGTGGAAGAGCCACTGTAGCTTCCTCAACAGGCCCTCCTTCCGGTAATGTCCAAAATCGTACAGCCAAAATAACGCAGGAAGCATAATTGTCAAGGGAGCGAAGCAGAATGACCCAATCATGGCAATTATGAAGCTAAAAATCGGAATCGCCTCACACAGGATGAATCCAATAGCTCCGATACTGGCCGTGCAACCAAGCCAAGTACCCCAGTGGACGATGCTATTGTCTTGAAGGTGCTTCGAGTTGCGTAGAATCCGCACGAAGATGTATTTGGCAGCAACATGCATGTAGAGGCACGCAGAGACCACCAACCCGAAGAATCCAATTGCGTATGCAGCAATCTCGATGATACGGCCGGCACTTCCAAGCGAGGGGTTTGCAACCCACTGGCCACACCATCTATAGACAACCAGACTGAAAGCGAGGTATGTCATCTGAACAAGCACCATGCAGCAGTATACAGCCTTATTGTAGTCCTTTGGGTTCTTCATCTCAGAAATTACAGGCAGAAAGACCGGAGTTCCAGCAGACGACGCGAAAATGGTGAGGGAAGCTCCAACACCAGTAATAAAATCGGGACTGGCAATGACATGATAACCAAGCTCGAAATCACCTGTCCGAGGAGCAATGGCTGGTCTGTCTCTCGTAGTGACCCCGATGCTACATGTGATTAGCATGATATCTTGTTGAACTACCGGTGGAAAGAAATTACACAACGATGAAGACCGCGACATAGATAGAGGCAAATCCGATATAGGTAAGGATTCCAATTTGGTGAAGTTTTCGAAAACTAGCAAGCGCAACGGCGAGTATGGTCGCTACGAGTGTAAACCATACAGTGCATACTGTCATCGATTAGTCTCTTACACCAAAAACTCAACAGATGGAGACCTACTTCCGTGCTTAGAGAAGACATTGAGCGCAATCGAAATACCTAGGATGCCGGAACCGGCGCAGAGTATGCAGGCAATTATGAACATTGCACCAGTAAACTCTCGGAAGAAAACACCGCCAACTAGCTGGGCCATGTCCGCAACACTATGGCAACCAGGGTGACTATTTCGGAAGTTGCCTAGAACAATTGCTGAATATGTATTAACCAACCCCCAGCCTATGACCGAAAGGGAACCACCCACAGCACCCAGGTCAAACATGGCAGTGGGAATACTAAGGACACCGGTTGCGAAGATGACTGTAAAATATTAGCATACCTGAAGTCCCATAACCGCATCACTATGGCTACCCTTCAAAAAGATGGCTGAAGCTTTCGGCCATGATACCGTCCTAAAGTCGACCACGTCCTCGCCCCTCTTAAATATCTCAACCGCATTGGCTACCTCATCAGAATTGACTACCTCAACGTCACCAGCGCTGATACTATCATTACTATGGCTTATGTGGCCCTTGTCGTCGGTCAGTTCCTTTTCGGTGCCCATATTGTCACGTTATCTCCAGTGCAAAAAGACACTTTTCGCCGCACTTATCTCCAAACGTGTCCGATATTAGTCATTAAGCATTATGTATGCAGAGGCTCGAGAGAGTGGTCAACCTTAATATAAGATATTTTTCAGCTCGACCAAAGGCGCTCAGTTTCATTACTGTACTACAGTATCTTCACCAGATAGCGAGAGATAAAGATTAAAAATAAGAGCCTATAAGAGCCTGTAAAATACGTGCTGGATGCATTCAAACTGGGGTCTCCAAGATACAGTGATCTAATCAAGCAAAAGTGGTGTTCGGTACAGTATCCAGAGATGCTGGTGGGTCGCAACAGAGCGGCATGAACTGGGGGTAGACTACGGGACGGTAAGGCAGGATCGATTCCTTCTTTACATAGGTTGTTTCCTATCTTATCTTCAAGCAAACCTTAACTCTCTGGGATACTGTATCTGCCGATCTCGCCGAGACGGCCAAGGAAAAATTTCCAGTCAGTGTACGAAAAATCGCATAAGTCTAAGCGAAACATGGTCGAATCATGGTGACCCTGAATTCCTTATGTTCCCTCCAATATCTGGCCGTCAATTATATAAGCCGTAGAGATTCAGCGATTTATATACTCCAAATTCTACAACATCTCGTTAGCCCTGGGATCTTAGAAAACAGAATTCGGTTTCAGTCAACCTGATTTTGGAAAATCCCATCATGATGTCTCTACGCTGGTCGAGTATTTGCAGGGTATTTTGTCGGAATGCAATGCGGACTATGCCATCTCCATCACTCCTCCTTAGCATCACTCCTTACCAAGTCAGAGCAAATCATATGACATCCAAGGATATCAATTCTCCTGAAACAAAACCATTGTCTATCCGTCAGCAACTAGCCGGCGCCTGGGAGCTAATTAACTACTATGCCTACCTTCCAAACAACCCATCCGATATATTCTACCCCTTGGGACCTGACGCGACTGGCATCCTAATGTACACGCCTGACGGGTATATGTCAGTGCAGTTGCTCATGCCAGGCCAGGCTCGATTCGAACGGGAGGACGGTTCTGAGAAGCAGTGGGCAGAGGTTGGTAAGAGCAGCACCACCTACACGGGGCCATTCTACCTGGACGAACGGGGTGACGCACAGGGTAGACCCATCCTAATACACGATATGAGAGTCTCGAGTTTGCCATATTTTAAAGGGGAGAAGCAGAGGCGTCTCTTATGTTTCAGCGAGGAGGAAGATGGCAGGTACCTGGTACTGAAAGTGGACGGCACTATGAAGATGGGCGGGAAGCAGAGGTTTGTTGAACTGAGGTGGAGGAAGCTGCCGCACAATGAGAAGATGATGTCTTGAATATTAACTGTAAATTAAAAATTTACACTTCTTAAATTACTAAAAACATCTCTTCCTTTTTATGTTCTGATCAAGTAAAATTAGTGAACAGAAAAATGCTATTAAATTATTATTTTTTATAAAAATATAAATAACTTAGGTTCTGTTAAATATGTTTTTTATATATTTATGAAAAATAAAAAATAAATTATGTAAAATAGTATAATTTTTAAGTGCCGGTCATTCAATTAACTATAATAGCAACTCTGAATAATTAACAGGATCATCATCAGCAATATAGCCTAATAGAGAGGTAAAAATAAGTAAAGGTGGGAGTGTAAGAAGGGTAGTTAACCTACCTTCAAGTTTAATAATCCTCTTATTTGATGCTATAACGGGACGAGGCTTTAGACTGGCGATGCCGTTGAAGGATGCGAGCCGACCAGCCTTCCCGAGCCACTCGCTACTTGAGCCGCCACAGGAGTCACTAGTTATCTACATATAGGTTCTACACATTGCCAATCCCCGATGTATCAGAAGTTCCTTCTAAGAAAACGTCCCCACACTCATCATGTGCACTGATTCAGTGGTTTCCCATAGTCGGACTAACACTGGCCAGAACTCACCAGCCGGCGTCCACATCGAGAATCTGCGTTATGACGGTGGTCTCAAAATCGGGCACCCACTCCTGCCCGTCCGCTACCCGGTCGTCTTTAGGGCAGCACGCCGGTGAGCACTATGCTGGCATTGCAATTTACAGCAATGGTATGGCCGGCCAGCACCAAGCATGCTGGCTCACGAAGCGCCGTAGGCATCTTCTTATCTAGCTAATAAGTGATGCAGGGACAAATCAGGTTCTACCAAGTATGCATTTACTATCTTCATATAGCTGTAGTTCACAAATACTGTATTAGTCTTATCGTGGTTTAGTACTAAGAGGCGTTATCACTCAGTCCTTAGTTCTACTTGTACCTACTACAAGTAGAGTGCTAATTTCTTGAAAAGGTGGGATACGTTTGGATACGTTGATAATGAACCTTGAGACAGTTCCAACCAGTCGGATAGAAACCATACGTTTTATGGAGCCGACCTGAACTAATAATAACATAAGCCGAACGAGTCTCTACTTATATGAGATGATTTATTATTCACAAAGATTAAAGTGGGAGAATCAATTTCATGATCGGATATGCGCCGAGCTACCCCCACCCTTAAATATTATCGATAGGAGTCAATCCTCCAATAACTGTTAAGTAAATCAGGGCTCTTCCTGTGAGGATATCTATCCAAAGGCTCCGAAATCTTTTACATGAATGCTTTCTTCTCTCATATATTCAACCTTGTCCCTTTAGAATCCGTCTCGCTGTGCACATGGCGTCATCACTTCTTCACATGTTCTATCGCCATCCCACTTCCGGGTTTTGTGCTTCTCAAATTTCATCCTCTGCACTGTTCCTTCGGGCTGCTAATGGCAGCTTTCGTAATTATGTCAAGTATCGACGATACGCAACAGTCTCGGGCAAGAAGCCTAAGATTGTTGACCTGAGTCGCGAATTGTATCATCGTGCTCTCGCGCATCCTTTCCACCCTCCGGTCATAATAACACCATGGGATACACATCAGCCAAAGCAGGAAGGAGACACAGTCTTGCGTTCGGCTTCGTATTCTATCTCATTCAGCGATCATGCAGGAACCCACGTCGATGCACCGAAACACTTCGATCCGTCTCCAGGAGCGTTGTCAGTTGACCAGATGCCGCTCGAGACTTTCTACACAGAAGGAATTGCACTGGATCTATCCCACGTGGAGCTCAAGGCATCTATTAGTATTCCAGAAATGGAGGAAGCATTGAAGAAGAGCGGGGAGGAGATTAAAGAGGGTGACACCGGTGCGTTTCCAGCCGGTGTATTTGGCTGACACTCCATAATTAATATCTGAAAAGTTTTGCTTTACATGGCGTTCAACAAGCGAGTTCATCAGGACGATCCACGATGGCAGGTGAGTGAATTGGACATGCCACCATCCTAAGGATCAACCTTGCCGATCTAGAACGAGATTTCTAACGAGGCCCATCCAGCACGACTTTCCGGGTCTGGCACCAGAGTCGGTCCACTGGCTTGCGGACAAGGGTTGCAAGCTTTTTGGAGTAGAGGCGGTCTCGCCAGCACCAGAAGGTGAGCTCAACTTTAAGGCCCACAACATTTGCGGCGAGCGAGGCATTACGCATATGGAAGCGATGGACAATTTAGATCAAGTGATTGGCAAGGGGAGATTCAGGTTCATTGGATTCCCGCTGAAGTTCAGAGGAGGGAGTGGAAGCCCAATTAGAGCGGTTGCAGTCTTCGAATCGATGTGAAATCGGTTCATGTATTTATACACTTCTCGGGTTGGGATTCCAAGGATCCGTCCTGTATGAATTTGGTTGCACTTAGGTTGCACTATCGAATGCAATACTTCTTTAGATGGTGGTACCAAAATAATTGATATGCTCTACCATAAATTCTCTCGTCTTAAAAATGATTATTAACTTAACTAATGTTGCTTAGTTTGTTATATGTCAGAACGCAGAGGTTAGACTATTGTAAATATAAGTCGTACGTCAGAGGCTCACATTGCTATGTGCTTGCATTTTATCTAGTAGAAAATGGGTAAGCCGAAAACGCTCTTTACGTACTCCAGCGGGTAGTTAACTAATAATTACTACTTCATTCGGCCAACTACCAGCTCGAACAGACATTTTCTAAAACCTTAACTGAGCTGCTGTTACTATCAAAGATCTTCCATGAAGGTGCTGACGTTTGCTTTTGACTTTCTTACAGTAGCTTAAGGCAATTAGGAGAATTTATACCGGTGTTAATTACGGCGTTTTAGATTAACTAGGTAGACTGTAATTTTAAAACCTGCAATTTCTTGAGGTTAATATGAACCGCAATTAGGAATAAAGGACAGTCTCGTGTAGTTAACTTTCAATTAATTTAACCAATTGATTCTTCTACAGGGCGTCACCCCACGGATAGTTGTAGGAGAAGTGGGATTGAAGCGAAGATTGGTCATTGAAGTGGGATGTAAGGGTCAAAGTAGTTTGGGAGTTGATAGAAAGGGGACTTCCACCAGTCGTGGTCTTCATCCGACCCGAGTGCCAGATTTTCATGCGATGAGTCTATAACGGTGCTACAATCAGGTCCTCATCTCATGAAGTAGCCAACGATGGCGTCCGTATTCTGACCTCTTGTTACGCTTGCAAATAGTCGTCACTTCTGACCTTCTAGGACAGTTTATACCAAGCAGCATTTCAGTGTCTCAGCCGGAGGTGGCCTTGATTTTACTGCACAGTTCATTGCTCCTGTGATCAAGGGTACATGGTCAGCGTTCTGGCTTAAATGCTACTTCGGGGTGGCTACCTGACATTAACATGACTGAGTGGAGGGGAAACAGGGATATCAGTTTCAACACCTTCAATACCAGCAGCCATGTTTCATAGGATAATGCGATATACCCAAGTCCGAGAAATTGGCACACAATGATTTGCCAGTTGAGGGATTCCGGGAATGGGAAGGATGCACGAGCTAAGTTTTACCTGAATGGGGGGCTTAAGACGACGCAGGTTGGAGCTGGTTATATTGGGAAGGGTTTCTACATCATCGTTGATTCCCAAATGGAGGGGAGCAACGCAGGTCCTCACTATGGTAAGTGCTAATGTAATTAGTACTGCAGACGATGTAATAACCAACAGAGAATAGATACAACCTTTAAGGTGAGGGATCTCAAGCTACCAGTTACAAATAAAACTAGACCTCTTCGGGACGATCACTTTATCTATGTGTTCCTTGAGAATATGGCGCAAGTGCAAGCATAAAATATCCGAACAAACTTTTTATCTAGCNAAATCGAGAGACCCATGCCAAGCAGTTAGTAGCATTAGAGGAGAGGGACTTTCTCTCGAATAGTTTTTCGCCCCTCACTAGTATTAACTCAGAGTCAAGTTTATTGTTTTTATTTCATTTGAGGTTGAAATAACTATCATTTTAATCAAATAGTTCTCTTTACATCAAAATTACAAGTCCTTGAAGTTTAAAACTAAGACGGGGTTAATTAACTACCCTTATCAATTTTAAAGAGGGAGACAGTGAAAGACGGGACATTTTAAAAAGAAGCTGACGATAATTGTAAACTAAAGCATTAAAAAGTAAATTCTTGTCTAGAGTATAGAGGTGATATAGCATATTTAATTTGTCCGGTTAAAGTATTCATACAAGATCAACGTCAATAACATAAGTAGACTACTTAATGCTTAAAAAAGTAAAACTGAGCGTTTCCGGGCTATAGTTACATACTAACGTGTGAGGAAATCTGGGGTAACACATTATGAGGCCTCTTTCATACCGACAATCAATTCTTATTCTATTACTTATGAGACTTAATATATGGAAACAATTTAAAGTTAATAGAACTCTTCAGATATTTGAGTGTTTGGTTTTAATCTTTCATAATTTGGTTTTAAACCCCTTTTAACCTTCTCCACCTTTATCCTTGACATTGATAACAAACTGTCAGCCATAGCAGATAAGGAAAATATCTTAAACAGCTAAAAAAAATTAGCCTCTTATCTTCAAATTAAGATCTGCATTACTTCGGAAACTTCAAACCAGATAAAGAGCTTATTTTCCCGTTCATATTAACCTCCAAAAAATTTTCCCCTCCAAACGATTCTTGTTTTGATTCCTATAACGCTGACCAATCTTCTCGTTACTATTTCCACACTGCAGAATGGCTGACAGGAAACCAGAGCAACTGGAGAGAACAACCAGCGGGGTAAAGCTTGCGGACTCTGAGGTTCTTGCGATACTGGGGAAAAAGCAGGTTTTGAAGCGTCGTTTTGGATTCTGGACTCTCTTCGGATTCGCGGTCTGCGAATTGATTACATGGGAGACTGTTCTCGCATTGTTCAGCCAGGGACTCAACAACGGAGGTCCAGCTGGTCTTGTATTTGGTTTCCTGATCGCATGGCTTTCGACATTATCTGTATATACAGTCATCTCTGAGTTGGCGTCCATAGCACCCATTGCGTCGGGCCAGTATTACTGGGTGTATATGCTTGCACCGGCAAAGTACAAGAAATCCTTTAGCTATCTTGTGGGATGGCTCACATCTCTAGCTTGGGTAGCGACGGTAGCTACAGAGACCATCTTCGCTGGAACAATTATCCAAGGATTACTGATTCTTAACTATCCTGACTATGACCCAAAGCCTTACCAGGGGACCTTGTTTGCCTGGCTAGTCACGACAGTCGGTGTATTCATCAACGTCGTGATCCCTGACCAGCTCCCACGATTTGAGATCGTCATTCTCGTCCTTCATGTCGCTGGCTTTATTGCCATTCTTGCCACACTTTGGGCGACCTCACCACATGGCAGTGCTTCGGATGTATTTCTAACTGCATTCAATGAAGGCGGCTGGCCAACACAAGGACTCTCCTACTGCGTCGGGTTCCTCGGCAACGTTGCGACCTTTGTTGGAGCAGACGCTAGCGTCCATATGGCGGAGGAAGTCGAAGACGCTGCATCCAGCATTCCTCGAGTCATTACCAGCAGCATGATCTTCAATGGCTTGGTTGGTTTCGCCATGATGCTAACAGTCCTATTCTGTCTTGGTGATGCTGACACTGTCCTCGCAACTGAAACAGGCTTTCCGTTCATCCAAGTATTTTACGACTCAGTGCAGAATAAGGCTGGAGCAGTCGCCATGGGGGCCATCGTGCTGGTACTTACCTGGGCCTGCGCAATTGGAATCACTACGACCGCATCGCGCATGACTTGGGCGTTTGCGCGCGACAAAGGCATGCCCTTCTCTAAGTACTTAAGTAAGGTCGCCAAGTACAATTCTATCCCAATCATTGCCGTTGTGGCCGTATGTAGTTTAGCATGCCTGCTTAGCCTGATATATATTGGATCGGAAACCGCTTTTAACGATGTAATCTCCTTAACCATCACTGGTTTTTACGGTTCATACCTCCTCCCGTCGGTGTTGCTTTTCTACCATCGCCTGAAAGGGAATGTAGGAGGACATAGTACTAATAAGATTGCATCTGTTGCTCCGCAAACCCTCATCACCACAGACGAGGAAAAATCGACTATCCAGGACGAGCTGGAAATCGCTCTCCCGCCGCTGAACTGGGGGCCGTGGCATATTCCCGGTTTGCTGGGGATCCTGAACAACGCATATGCATGCGTGTACATGGTCTTTGTGATATTCTGGTCTGTCTGGCCACCCGAGACGCCTGTCACCGCGTTGACGATGAATTATAGCGCAGTGGTAACCGGAGGGGTGCTCATTTTTGCAGGGCTGTGGTACATACTGAGGGCCAGGAGAGAATATAAGGGCCCGCTAGTTGACCTGGAAGCTGCGAGCATTTTAAGGAGAGCTAGTCTTCTCTCGAGGGAGGATGCCGCGGTAGGGGAAACAGTAACTAATTAATAAATAAGAGACTTCATGCTTTATATATGAAATACACTGTAAGGAGACAGACTTCATGCCTCGGATTTAGTTAAAGATTGAAGTGAGCTTACATGATCGATTTTAACTTTATACATTTCACCTTTACATGACATTTTATCAATCTTCTAAAAGTTATTATTATAAAGATTAACCTTTTTATAACCTGTATTAAACTTATTAAGTTATAATTAAATTTGATATATATATATAAGTTAGTCAATTATTTTTTGTTATACAAATCTCGCTTCCGTATGTGTCGGATGAATGAACAAGTAAATTACGTTTTGACTTCTGTATAAACTCTGAAGTATTAAGATTTACAGATCAACACGATAATCACTTGTGATCAAGATCTTTCATCGAGATCAAATTTACGTGATCCTTTTACTACTCTTTCTTATATTAATTGTACTGTAATTGTATAGTAAGATAGTCAATTGACTTCACTTCTATGATCAGTATGCTTACTTTTTTACCGTTCAATCTGACAGTATACGCCCAAAAAGGAGAATATAATTTAAAGGTTACTTAAAGCACTTATACTGTAAATAAAATAGATAAAAAGCAACGGTGAACCCTCTTCTATACACTAAGTTACAATCTGTATTATCTATTATAGCAATTGACAAAGCTCTGTTCCACACAATCTATATGTGCAGTTGTTGCCGCTTGTACTTTGAGCTCTGATAAGAGTAGCGAATCCCGGGCCGTTTTAGAGTGAAGTGTGTGTGTGTGTGTTTCTATTTAACGTCTGGCGGGCACGTGTCTAGACACGTGTCCTGGAGGAACCCTACGGATTATAAGACGCTAGAGGGGAAAGCCCTCTAGGATGCTATCTAGTTTACTAGTACAGAGCTTTTTAATAGCAGCTGTATTTATACAGTTCTACGGCCACTGGCCTGCTATCTCTCGCGAATGATTACAATTATCACCAGCTTGCGATTAGTCCTCCTTGCCGTTGACTCGATGCCTTGTTTCTCCTCAGCTTTCCACTCGTTTTTGGTTTTATAAAAGGAAAATAAGATAACAATTAATAATACAGACAAAGGAAAGGGTTTGTGGATAGGCTTTTGGGGCCTTATAAGCTGTTAGTGGTTTTTACGGTCTGTGATACTCTCTGTCATAGCAACAGCAAATCTTTATAAAATATTTAGATTCTATAATCCAGTTTGCTAGTGTTGTAGCTCTCTTTGTAATCTTAAGTAACCATGGAAGTACTTCTGATGTAAGCAGATCATGAATCCTTTTGTGGATAGTACTCTTTTTGCAGAAGTAAAAGTAAAGTGGTGATTTAGTCTGTTTGCAAGAGCAAGATAAGATTGTATTTTTATGATTAAACTGCTTATGATATACAATAAAGTCCTTATGCTGTAAACAGGCTACGAGTATATAACCTAGGGTATTACATGGTATTTGAAGTTTGTTGACAGGGCATAACTTATCATTAGGTTTTGATAATTTGCAAGGGTTGTAAAAGCTCAGAGTTGTATAAGAGCTTATTTTGCAGTTGCCCGTGGGATTTGTTTTAAGAATGCAAGAGTGTAAATTGTGTCTGCTGGCGAGGGGAGTAATGCCCTCTCCTTGGCAGTTAAGTCAACATCTTCGTTACCAGGGATATTTAGATGTCCAAGGACTTATCAGACTTGTACTGATCCAGGAGTAGCTTCAGGATAACAGATCCGTAATGGCTACTTATAAGCTACTTCGTAGAACTTTGTAAAGATAACTTGTGATAAACTTGTTGAGGATGCAAGAAGTTGCATTACGACTTCGAGGTTATCGAGAAAGATCCAGAGATCAGTAGTATACCTTGAAAAAGGGGAATTAAGGGTTATTTTTGCTTTGCAAAGGGCTATAACAACTTCAGCATCAAAGACCTTAGCATTACAGCCAAGGGAGAAGGCTTTTCAGTCTCTTTGATGTCTGTTTTGATAAATTACAACTCTACTACTAGTAGTACTGTTTGTAGCTTTGCTTTTTGAGCTATCTAAGAAGACTTGTAGGTCTAGTCATAGGATTAACAGAAGAAAGTCTAAAAAGTCTTTTGCAACCTCTTCTTTCATCTGGCCTTGCAAACTATTAATCTAAGTAGTTATTTTTATGCAGGACTCCTTGATCTTCCACAGGGCATATTGAATTAGATTGACTTTTTCTGATTTAAGAAGAGTTAATAAGAACTATGCTAATCAAGTATTTGGTCTTTTATCCTGAAGAATTTTATCTGTACAAACTTATAAAGGATACAACAGATCTAGACGAGTTGTGCAAGTTGCAAAGGTCTATGAGATTAGGTTAAGTTTGATCTTTAGTGGCTGTAATTATGACTCCTTGTATAAAGCAGAGGTTTAGGTAGTTTGGTAAACTAGGAGAATTGCATGGGCACTTGTAAGAATTATCTTTTCTAGTAGCTGGAGGTGTAAAAGAATACTATTACTAGTCCGTTTTAGAGTAGCTTCTTTATAAGCTACTCTTGATCTCCTAGGCCACCAGGTTTCAGTTGTATAATAGCCTTTCTTTAAGATATAAGCTATTATAACTTGTTGGAGAAAAATAAGAGGGACCTTGTAAGTAGTTTTCCTTAGAGAACAAAGAGCATTGTTAACTGTAAGTGCTTTTGCGGATAAAATGCAAACATACTATTTAAAGTTAAGTTTGTGGTCAAAGAAAACTCTTAACTATTATAATAGTTTGATAACTTCTTAGATTATATATATTCTAACTTTTACTTATAAGCTAGCAGATAAATACAAGTCCTTTGTATTTCTAGTAAAATGTATTAGTTCTGACTTTTTAAGATCAAAAGTTATCTTTTCCTCTAAACCTTAGTTAAGTACTTTTTAAAGGTTCTTTTGAAGTATCTTGTAATTACTTTGTAAGTTTGTCAAAATTATAAGTAAGCTTATATTGTTTGCATACTTAAATCTATTTGTTAGTCTGCTTAACCAGAAGAGTAAGGTAATGTATAACATAAAGAGAATTAAGGAGATTAGTAAGCCTTGTAGAAGGCTGTACCAGATATTCGTTAACAAGCTTGTTTCTCTGTTAAGGCGGATCTTAACAGACTAGCCAATAGTAAAAGACTGTATTTATTAGACTAGATAATCTGGCCAGCCTTGCTCTTGTAGTCTATGGACAAGTTGTCCAGGAAGGACTATATCAAATATACTTTTAATGTTCATTATTAGAAAAGAAGTTTTAAACTTGTTAACTAAAGTTATCTTTATATTGTATGTTAAGCAAGTTATTAAGTTTACTGCAGATCATAAAGGAAGGGCTCCAAATTGCTGTTTGCCTGTGATTTGTAGGATTATTGCTAGTTATACCATTTTACAGGTAATTAGTCTTTCTAAGCCTTTTTCAAATACTAAGAGAAGTACAATTAGCTAATAAGATCTTGAGGAGAAGTAGTCTGCCTTATTTGGTTTAAGGATAATCACAAGAATTACAATCTGGAAACAGGTTAGATAATAGCCTGTAGATAAGTATTTTTGAAAAAGAAAAAGTATTAAAAGCTTAATTTAAGGTTAAGTTAGTTGAAGAATCTTGGTAAGGATCTCATCTAAACTAAGAATAATATTTCCAACCTTTAAAATAGCTTTACAGATATCTTACATTGTAATTTCCAGAAAGGGGATTACTCTTAGAGTAATTGTCAAGGTATTGAAGGGGATATCACTTGCTTCTGCAGTATTAGTAAGAAGTTCTTTGATTAGAAGGTCTCTCTTCTCCTTTATGCTTTTTATAATAAGGTTAATAAAATCTTGTAGATTAACTAGAAGAAGGTTATGATAATTCCTGATGGACTAATGTTACTTTGTCATTTTAAATATATTATTAATTTCTTTTACCAAGTTAAGCTTGTTAGACTAGAAGTCTTGTTTTGCTTTACAAACTGAATTTCATAGGTTGTAAGCTGTTTTAGTAGTAGATAAAGACTAGCTTGCTTATACAACTATTTTGTAGTTATTGTCCTATTATAGCTAACTAGTGTTTTATCTTAGAGTTCTGATGGTTGATAAAGAATAAACATCATTAATAACTTTTGTTAATTTTACAATTGTCAAGTTTAGTATAGTAGATGATAGAATATCTGTTAGAGTTGGTAAGTTAATCAGCATTATTTGTAAAGTGTTTATAAACTATTCTAGGTCAAGAGTTTTAAGTTGTAATCTTTTAACTAGTTCTTGCTCATGGGCATTCCAGTTAATTGTAATAAAAAGAGGGCTATGGTCTGAGGTTACATCCATATGCTCTACTTTTGTTGTTAAAGCATTTAAGGGGCTTGTAATAAAAGCTAAGTCAAGTATATTACCAATGTTTTGAGTAGATTCTCCAACCTTTGTAATATAAGTAAAGTTGTAAGTTTCAAGCCAGGCTGTTAAGGTATTTGCTTGTTTAAAGATAGAAAGGTAGTCTAAGTCTTATATTAGATAATGTAGATTGAAATCGCTTGTAATAAATATAGACTGTAAAAGTGGTTGTAGGACTGTAAGAAGTGTTTTGACAGTTGCCCTTATGTCTATACTACTGAGCAAGGCATTATAAATGTTAATAATATTTAGAGGGGTTATGTTATGACCTTGAAGTTGTAAGAAAATAAGGTCCCTTAAAATAACAAGTTATAATTGGTCTGTTTTGAGTCCAATGCTCTTCCGGACATAAGAGATTACCTGTAGGTGAGTTTCCCAGTTGTCAAGTAGAGTGAAAGCCTCATACATTAGATGAGGCTTTGTAATTTGTCGTTTCCAATCTGTAAAAATATATAATTCTTGGATAAGAATAATATTAATAGAAGAGTCATTTGTTGGTGTAAGTACTATTTCATGTGAAGTAGTACCTCTTCCTACGTTGATCTGTAATAATGTAAGAGGTTTAGCCAGGTAACAATGGTTGTTAAGCATTAAAGGTAAGTAGTGAAAAGGGATTTGTAGTCTTAACTGCAAAGTATTGATAGACGGACACTGTTATAAGGGGATCTGACAGAAGCCACTGAACTAGTGTTGTTGGAAGAGTTATAGATGGAGCTACTCCGTCCATCTGTATATCATTAGGTATTGTCCTAGTACAGTTTGTGGATAGGCAGGCTTTTTTCCAGTCCATTTTGCTGGCCTGAATAATAATGAAGCGTTCAGCTTTTGTAAGTGTCCGATTTGGAGTTGGCCGGACAGGGCATTTCAGGTCGTCTGCCAGATGGGGGCCTCCGCAATGTGCACATCTTGCCGGACAAAAATGCGGTTTTACGGTTGCACAGCGGGTGGAATGGTTCTCTTCAATGTGATTGTTAGATCCGCAAACACGGCAGCGTTGAGGACGGGAGCAGCTTCTAGTGTTGTGCCAAAAGAAGCATCTTGTGCATTGAATATTCTTTGGTTTTGGAACCAGCAGATGGACAGTTTAGAGTGAAGTCTTAGGGTAGTTGGTAGAATAGTGGTTACGTACACGTGATATTCACGTGCTCGGTATAAACTAGTCCCGATTAGGTAGTGGGAGCGAGCGAAGCTCCTATAGCTTCGCTCTACTAAAACAAAACATCTCCGCGCGCCCAAATCGACTTTTTGGAAATAACTCGACAACCACGCTACCTACCAGCAATTGGACAACAAGAATCGATTTCTCGAGGTCAGCTCCATGCCGCCTGGTGGTAAGGAGCTCCTTGTGGACCATGGCTGCCCAAAAGTAGGGAAGAAAGGGAAGGACCTCAATGAACAGCGGATTTACCTCTTCCAGGAAACCGAAGCCCTGATCGAATATGTCGGTTGGAAACTAGTTACAGAGGGTTATGAGGGCTGTAAGGCTTGTCCCATACTATCTGACAACGCCTTGGACTTCCTAAGGGCTGTGAAATTGTTCCTCAGAGGCTTGAAGGATAATCATGACAAGCTTAGAAGTATAACATTTGATATAGCAGATGATAAAATGGACAAGATATAATAAGAGTTCAGAGATTAATTCAACAAGTTAGCTAGCATCATTCAAGGCTGTATTACTAAGAGTAGATTATTATAAACAACAGAATTATCATAAGCAGGTATTACATCCTTTAACAAGGATGTTAATATATCCTTATACATTAAAGTTATAACTACTGTTATAGTTATTAGAAGTTGAATTACATCTAGAACTAAGGAAATACATATTAAGTTTACAAACAAGTTTACAATTAAGAACTTTAAAAGTTAAAAGGACCTTTTAGAAAGGCTTACCAAGCTCTTGAATAAAGTTATATCCAAAGTCTTAAGTATAAGCTAAAATGTTAATAATAACACTTAGATTACCATGTTAAGTATAAATTGTATAAGTATAGTATAAATATTATTAAGTAAAGACATTTATGTATATGTTAAAGATAGATTAACTACAAATAAACTCTTGTATAACTAGAAAGAATAAAAGAGTATACTAAACAAGAGTATTAAAGTGATAATCCTTACTTACAAGGTAATAGTCTTTAGTATTAAGATTATAACCATAAATATGAACAACTAAATTAATGTTATTACAAAGATCAGGAGATTTAATGTGAAGATGGAGAAGATGAAGATTAAGAGGATACATTAGTTAAACAAGCTTATAAATAAACTATTTAATGTTATGGTTATTGAATTTACTTGATTAGAAGATGTAAATACTTTAATTAAAATAAAAGGTTTATTATAAGATGGATACTAGAAGAGAATCTAGTGTTATAACAAGGAATGCTAAGCTGTACAATGTTATGGATGTTATAAATATAATTACATTATAATTGTATATAACAAAACCCTTATTTGTGAATATTACTTGTTAGTAGACTATAAAACCAGTAAACACTTAGATAAGAAGGATTATACTAAATTTAAATGTTTACTTTGTAAAGGATATTATCTAGTATAATCATAAGGCTATGATTATAAGAAGAGGATTATCAACAAGATTATAAAGGTAAAGAGACATTTTATAGAGAACCTTTATTTCCTAGTTACAAATATAACTTCAAGAATATCTAAGGTTAACTTATATAAACAACAGTCAGAGTTAGTAGGAAAAGAAAGTAGAAGAGTCTAAATTAATGAAATAAGAGAATTATAATAAGAAAACTAAGCTACTTAAGCTTTTAAAATGTTAATTTAGATATTAAGTAAAATCCTTAAGCCTTTGTTATAACTTAGTATCCTTAAAATGAAGAGAACTTATTAAGTAGAGGTTATTAATAAGCATATAGAAGTGCTTAAGAATAAGAACTTAATAATAATCCTCAGACAACGAATATAAGTTATACTAGTTATAATTATATTATTTCAATTATAATAACATTTAATTTAGTAATCTTTAACTAGGACAAGATGGAAATTAAAAGTTTAACAAGGTATAATTAAGAACTATCTTTNAAAAATGCTATTCACAGAGGTTTAGATTAAAAGAAACAAGAAAACCCTTGTTTACTAAATAATAGAACAATTACAATTAAAACAAATTATAGTGTTATAATATAATGTTCAAAAATCATATAAAGTTATAATAGTCTTACTTATAAACAAGAAAGTTAAGGAATATAATGTTATTACAATTTAGGAATTATACTTGAATTTAACTAAAGAGCTTTAGAAAATATACAACTTATACTTAGATAAATATTAAGTGTATATGTAGATTATAAAAGAATAATCTTATGTTTACTTCTTTATAAACATTACTAAAATTGATAAGGAGATTATTAAGATTATAAGTAAAGGGTATAATGTCCTTATAACTTATATCAAAGTCAAAGTGAAGGGAGTAAATAAGAAGTTCTTCATTTATAATATTTATAATCTTTATAACAAAGGACTAAGCTAAGGAGAAGATTAGGCAAAATTTGTAAACAGAGAATATAAAGAGTTATTAACTAGGAGTACTCTTTTATATTTAAATTAAGCATTAGCCAAGTACAAAAACAACTTATAAATGGTAATAAGAGACTTTAACTTATATTATAAGAAGTAATTTAGAAATAAACTATTCAAAGAGAAAGATAATAATTAAATAAACTTCTTGATATTATTAATAGAAGAAAATGGATTAGAATTAACATTAGAGTTAAGCATTATTATTAAGTTAGCAAATAATATTAAACAGAATATAAAGGGAATAAATATAGACTTAATGTAAGTTATATAAGAAATTCAGGACAGGATTTATACATGTAAGATAAACAAAAGGCTTGATTATATATCTGATTACTACTTAATAGCCACAAAGATTAACATTAAGCTTAATTCTTTTCTAGTAATGTACAAGAAGGCCTTCAAGTAATTAAATGTTAAATTATTAGTTATTATAATTAAGGAATAACTCTTAATGATCTAAGACCTTACCTTACTTACAAATAGACTGGCTGATCGGTCCAGACCGGACCAGACCGTGGGTTTTGTGGGGACCGTTTCGAGACCGTGGTCTGTACGGTCTGAAGCCAAAATTTTGAGACCAGACCGTACGGTCTACGGTCTGAAGCTAAAATTTTAAGACCAGACCGTGAGACTACGGTCTGGTCCGACAACAAATGTGGGGACTGAATATTAGTGTCAGACCGTACGGTCTGGTCTCCACAGTCTAGTCCAGCCAGACTGTACAGTCTGACGCTAATATTCCTTAACCAGGTAAAGCTTATTTCCAATTTAGGTTATATTACCGTTATGGTCTAGCGTTATGGTCTCACGGTCCAGACCGTACGGTCTACAGTCTGAGATTAAAATTTTGAGACCAAACTGTGAGACTACAGTCTGGTCTGACAACAAAAGTGAGGACCGTTTCATGGTTCGGTCTCAAGGTTTTGAGACCGAACCCTATGGCTTACGGTCTCGCTTAAATTTTTGCGGACGAGACCATGTGGCTTACAGTCTCGTCCGGACGGGACCACGGTCCAATGCAACAGTCCGGCCAGTCTATGTATATTCTTCAGTTGTTAAACATCAAGATATTTTGACTATATAAACATAACTATAAAAAAAGTTATATAACAAGCACTTCAACGCCTTAAGCCTAAATATACAATAGTTTTCTTTTTNCTACAATTTAACTGATATTCAAGAGCAAACCTTACAAGAAGATATTATACATTATACTTTTTATAATAGTAGTATATAGCCAATTGATATTAAAAAGGCACTTTCTTAACTTTGATTTTATTCTATTCTTACTTGCTTAGAAGAACTAACATTTCCAACTCTTCCTTCTATGCCTAAAACTATGTAGTATAATATTCAAGCATTAGAAAAGCTTGAAAATTATATTCCAAAAGTGTTTTCTAACCCTTTTACACAGTATTTCCTGTCAACAATTAAAGGTACTAAATATACTCTTAAGTTAGTAGATCTTACTCAAGCTGAATAAATTACAACTATAATAAGTTGAAAGGAATTAAACATAGCAAAAGTAAGAAGTAAGAAGAGAGTAACTAAATCCAAGTATGGAAGTATTATATTCAATCTTCCTAAATTGATTAGAGAGAAGAAAAANGCAAGAAGAGCTAGCTTTGGAAAAACAAGTTAAAATACTATAAAAAAAAGCAAAAANGTACAGCTTAAAAAGATATATCTAGAAGACTTGAAGATATAGAAAGCAAAGGAAAGAGAGTATAAAGCTACAATCACAAAAATTACTTGATATAAGAAGAACAAAGAGCATCTTGTACTACCAGAATTACACCTTGAAACACTTAATATACCAGTTAATCTAATTACAATTCAACGATCTATTACTTCATTTGACAAAGACAAAGACAAAGATATCAATATTATACTAGAAAGCACATATATAAGAATAAAACCCCCTTTTCCAAGGTCAGTTACCATTATAGAAGATCTTATTATTAGCTCTACTACTACTACCGAATTATCACAAGAAACAGAGAATATAAGGCTGTCATAGATGGATTAAGATTTTGTAGAATTAGAGTAGTTATTTCATCATAGCAAAGATATCTTCCTTTATTTAGATAAAATTTGTATGGCAATTTACATGTCTCGGCTATCTCACGAAAGGTGATGGACTTTTTTAAGGTGATGGACTTTTTTTACCAACCACCCAAGGGTGGTTGGTAAGTGATATTTTCCCACCTCCGAGCGCAACCAACTATTAGTATGTTTAGATGCCTGCGCGCCGAGTTGGCACACATGCGCCTAGGTGGATCAGTCGTCAACGTTGCATCGACTGCTGGCTTAATCGGTCTAGCTATGGATGTGCCTTACTCTGTCAGCAAGCGTGGGATTAAGTTAGTCGGTCTTGTTTATTATTTATCTTATACTTATTATTTCCTTCCCCTGCCCCACGTCGCAGTTTCTTGCCTTTCATTTTTTATATATGGGTGCAAATTGATCACTGCTTACTCCGTACAGAGAAAGGACCTTACGCCTTGCAGACCATCGGTTTAATTCGTACTGCTGCTAAGGAAATGGCTTCAAAGGACATCAGGGTCAACTGCGTCGCTCCCGCCGCTATTGAGACGCCCATGCTGGGGAGGACAAGTTAAATGCTGCTGACCGAGATCCGGAGGAATACACCGTTGGCAAGACTTGGAAGCGTCCAGGAGGTGGCCAAGACCATTGTATTTCTATTGAGTAGTGACAGCTCCTTCGCTACTGGTGCTGTTTACACCGTAGACGGAGGAATGACATGTTAGAGCTCCTCGAAACTATTTAATTGCCCTACTATATTAGCTGGACTCTCCCTGTAGATAGGGAGATAGGTTGCTGTTAAGTCTAAATTTAAAACCAATGAAAATCAATCGCATATTATTCATTATTTGTGCCCTATAATCCGCTCTCCATCTTAAATTCTGCAAATCATTGGGCTGCCTTCATACAATGTGCACCCTAAACTCTGAAAGGAAAATTCCGAACAGTATGACGAGCTGGTGGTCCGCTTCTTGGATTCTTTTACTATTTCTGTGACACAGTATGAAATTCCACCAGCTGTTAAGTGATGTAATAATAACTTCTTTGGAATCCCAATAGAATTTCCCTTAGTATTATTGCTGTAATTGTTTAGACAAATTGACGTTTGCGTCGAGTCCTAGTGTTGGCGATACAGGCAATACCGCATTCGCACTAGGCATGTCAATTATGATTGACACAGGCTTTCGCGATTTGCAATCCATCTCTTGCAAAATTATTTATGAAGGACTGCCCTGGAGTTTCGTGTGGCTGATGTCTTTCCTGGTATAAACAAGTCTCTTTTGAGTCTTGAAAATAACCACTAATATGTCCATAATATATAGATCGCCACGTATACGTTAATTTATCTGATACAGAACTTATACTTCCATTCGCTAGTACCCAGGGCCACTACTTGCACGTTCAAGCTTGGTACATTCTTATTTCCAGCGGTAGTTAGATTTTGAAGTGAGAGTATAAACTTTTGAATGCTGAAAGAGAGTCCCATCATAGCTATGGCGCATTGTTTACTCAGTAGGGGGCAAATTTCACCGGGCAATTGACCAACAGCGTAAAACGTGTGGTTCGCTTCACATTTATTCGACACATTCGATTAATGCTTTCAAATTCATGAACTCTAATCAATTATGTAGGACCAGTATTTCGAGTCTCTCCAAACGAGCTCTCCTTTGCCTCCGTGGGTTCCTGGAAAGCTACATATGACCATCAGAAGGCTGGAAACCTAATTCTAATTAAGAGTAAGTTCTACGAAATGTATGGCTCCGGATATAAGTCATTGTCTATTGGCAGGAAACGAGATCCAAAAAGGCATGGCTCAATGAAAAGAAATCTCTCCGCTGCGTTCTCAACACGAGCGCTCATGGAGCAAGAATCGGTAGTCAATTCTTGCGTTGATGGATTTGTAAGATTGGGATATGAGGGAGTCTCAAGCGAAGGATCTCAACCTGACTAAATGGTATGAAATGATATCTTCTGATATTTTAGGGGAAATGGCCTTTGGGGAATCGTTTCATGCAGTCTCACCACATCGGTAAATAACCATGTGTATATAGTAGTGCTGACAGCTGCCAAGCAATCTAAATACTCAGAGGCCTGGTCATATCTCAACTATAAAAGCTAATAATAACCATAAAATGTCACTTGGTTGATGGTTTATCTTGCTAGCTTTTAACTATTAAATTTAAGTCACTACGGTACCTTTTCTTGTCTTACCAAAAATATTTCCCAAAATTGGTCTACTCGTTCAAAATAATATATTTTCAAGTTTTTTTTTTTGCTGAATTTATTGTTTCCTAGAAATCAAAGGTTATAAATTATAATAGAAGTGGAAGATGCCGTTCACCATCGTCTTCTACAAAGTAAGGCATTTGTAATACACCACCCCCCAACCCCTGGCGTGCCACCCTGGTTGCCCCCTGCTCAGAATTTTGCAGCAGAACACACAATTGATTTTGGCAAATATTCTCATAAACGTGAAAATGATAGGCGTTACATAGTGAGGCTAATTCTTTATAAATTAGTTATAAGATTCTACTAGAAAAACCTCCTAGGGGGCTTCAGGCTAAGATGAAACCTACAGTTTCAAGTTGCTAATTCCTCCCTTTACACCATGGTAGGGGAGTTTTAAAACACTATCACCTACGTTAGAAGTATATATTAGATAAGTGCGATTATAATAAGCACTAATTAAACTGAATAGCCAAGCCAATTATAAAAGACTATGCTTTCCCTCCTGACGCTTATCATTCTTATTTGATTTCTCATACAATTTCCTTAGATAAATTGACATTTCGAGCCAACACGGCAAAACCAGAACACTTCTGATACACTGTGTCAGGAGTAGATATTCAGAGAGATATTGTCGCCTGTTTGGTCCGAAATTTTAATTTTGGAAATTTGTAGCTTTGAGACAGCACATATCGGAGTCAAACTCTATACTTCTCACAAAGAAAGACGTGATGTCATTCGCTAAATTATCCGCAACCTATAACATGATTCAAGAAAGAGAAATATTCTATATAATTTCCACAAGCAAAGAGGTCGCATGATAAGATTGCAGAACTAGATCGGCAGGTGGAGGGGGGCTAATGATCCCCAGAATCGTCCTTGTCCCATGCGACACATGAATCATGATTCGCCATATCAGTCAACTAAAATCCTTCACCGAGACTTTTTCTTCTCGGACAATTCCACATCGCCTGCAGATAGAGGCTTTTTCGCGGATACTGCTATATATCTAACCAACTTTCGATTGACATACCCTTGGTACCCGGCTACCGTGTTTACAAACCATGGCTGGAGACCGAGAAAGGTAATGATGAGATATGGGATAAGTGCCACGATAAAAAATAATCTAACCATAGGAAGAGTATTATCCGTCAGATCCGTCACAACAACATCTTCAAACCCGGCCTCTTCCAATATAGCTTCCAACACACCTCGCTTGAACCGAGCATTCGATGGCATCGCAGCATATTTATTAATCACCGCCCACGAATTCCGGACCTCTTCGGATTCTTTGTCGAGATCAACATGATCATACTCATATAAAGCAAGGGAGCCACCAGGTCGAATGACACGAAAAAACTCTGCAGCTGCTACCTCGGGTTCAGTTGCATGAACAAATGTTTCCATTGTGTAAGCCCCGTCGAAGCTGCCATCTGCAAAAGCGTCCAGGTGATGATAATCACCCTTAGTGACAGTGACCTTTCCAGCAAATCCTGCAGCATTGATATTGCGTTGTGCCTTGGCAATATGCCGGTCAACAACATCGATACCCTGGACCTGATAGCCGCTCTCAGCTAGGTGTATGGCGACATACCCGTACCCGCATCCCGCGTCCAAGACTTTCGAACCGTTCTCTAAATCCAATGTATGAATCAGGTGGTCTTCCATAGCTCTTAGAGACCTGTTAATAGGAAAAGGCCAATATGTACCAAGCGGATAGAAGCCAAAGTGGCGTGTCCCACCCAACATCAACCTGTATCCAATTCTCGATTCAAGGGAGCTATAGTAGGCTTGAAGCGATTCGTTCTGGCGAATGAGGGGCTCTTTGTCGGCGGAAGACATGCTTAGAGGACGTCGGTCTGTAAGGAGAGCGGGAAGAGGGTTCGGGTAGGATTCGAGCAGGTCGCAGTGAAATCTTTCGCGATGAAGTTGAAACGGCAGAGGGCCGCAGCACAAGGCTATATCACCCGGGCGGCAACCTGAATTGTGGCCGTTATGTGCTTGGAATCTGACAAATGATCATGATATAGTCAGGATCAAACCACCAAACAACAGAGAAATGATGGAAGCGATTGAATTGTCGTCCAACGCACACACACCCCAAGTGGGATTTACATTGTACCTCTTGTATTAAGCGATCCAGTTGAATGACAGAATTTTTTGTCTTTGGAGCATATAATTGGCTGGATTTTACTCCATCCCTGAGTAGCATTTTAAGCTTCGGGACCTTCCCGGAATGTCGAACAAATTACACGTGTTATCCAAACACGCCAAGTTACAGTAGCCGCCGACATAACTTGCTCTCAAACCCCTTTAAACTTATGGATGTGTAAACACAATCCCCCGACATGCATACTGCAGACCCGTGATCAAGGATGAGATAGGGAGTCGAACTAGTTGTTGATTTTCTGCAGCAATGACATCCTATCGCGTTGTTTCGCTTGCCGCCATCCTAGGAATGGTGGGCTGCAAGAAGCGCCTGTGTGGTTCAAATATCAGCGAAGGAGTGGAAATCTAGGTCAGTTCCGTTTCATGTCATTTGTTAGCCTAATATTACAAAACAGAACCCTGAAGAGGAATTGTTGTGTCTTCCCAATGGTGGCATGTCTACCACAACTGCCCGCGGCAGGAGCTGCAGCGCAGTTCGATAGTAGCTTACATTGTCTGGCGCCGCCAATAATCGTCAGCTAGAATTTGTATAGCCCTGGCCAACTGATTAGGTCTATGATGATACCCTATCTGCAAGCCGTGTTTGAGAGGTCATAATCTGAGTTGGTGTTTCGACAGTTGTACAACCGTGGGTCTTATACAACATATATCATCTTCGATCGCTCGAAGATTATGGGCGCGTTACCAATCAATCATACTTCCTATACTTCTGCATTTGTTGCTGATGCCACCGTTCGGCGTACAAGAGTTTCGCTCTGCCAACTTCACCGGCCTTAATCTCACATTAACCCAGCCCGCTCACATCGCTTCTACTCAGGCGTCCACTCAAGGCTGGACACCATCACCAAATGGCCGAGGTTCGATTGACATTATATGGAGCTGTGTCGTGACGATGTTTCTTTGCTCTTGGTCTGCTCTCTGCCTCCAGCTCCCGTCTAGGACGGACTCGCAGTTTGATATCCTTTGGCGCAGAAGCTGGCTTACGGCCCTTTGTGCACTTGGCCCTGAATTTACCTTCCAGTTAGCTTTGGGTCAGTGGTGCTCTGCTCGACAATCCGTCAGAGATTTCCATGCCTCTGGCATTACTTCGTGGACGATGAAGCATGCTTTTCATGCTGACTCTGGAGGGTTCTTCCTTCGCACACCCGACTTCAGAGAGATCCCGATTGATGCAAAACAGCTCCTTTACCTGATTAACCACCAGTATATCAAGGACCCTGAATTAACTGAAAATGATATCGATGGTAAGAACAGAGTGGACGTCCTTCTTCGGCTGATCTCTATTGGTCAAATATTATGGTTCTGTGTCACTTTGATCGCTCGGGGAGCACAAGGCTTGTTTATTACTGGGATGGAGCTTACAACAGCGGCGTTTATTCTTTGCAGTTTCGGTACGACATTCTGCTGGTGGAACAAGGGTGCGGACATAGCGGTACCAGAAACATTGACCTCGGAAACTACCATGGCTCAGATTTTGATAGAAGGCGGGGATGCAGCAGGAAAGCCTTATCACCGAACCCCTTTAGACTTCATTAGTCGAGAAGAATGGCATTGGTCTTTATATTGGACACATTGGATCAACATCCTTCGGAGAATCCATATTATCTTCGCCCCAACAAGCTTACCGCATGACAGGATTGAAAACACCGTCTGGCATGACTTAAAAGCGCGTGGAGCATTTCCAGCGTTTATGATGCTCTCTCTACTATACTCAGCCATCTTTCTCTCTCTCTGGAACGATCACTTTCCCACTAAGACAGAACAACTACTATGGAGAATAGCGAGCCTCTCAATGCTAGGCTCCATCGTTCTATACTTTATGATTACCGGCTATGCTTGGGTTTGGTATCCTGCTCTTCAAAAATACTTTCAAACCAGAGCATATTTTCGAAAATCCGAGAGTGAGACAAAAACAGCACTGGAGGAACAAGTAGAAATCGCTGTAGAAAGATCTGCACAAGGGTTAAAAGCTAGGTCGAGATTATCGGATATTGCAGCCAGATTACGAAACAACTCGATCCTTAAGGATCCATCCCTGGATGTACCTCTGAAAGCCACATTACCCATATACGTGGTTGGATTCTTTTACTGCTGTTCGCGAACTGCCATATGGATTCTTGACATAATCCAATTTCGCTCTTTACCTTCGAGTGCCTATACAACAGTTAATTGGGGTGGTTTCTTTGCTCACTTAGGGTAAATTCACTCTATAGAGATTTGGAATTCCGGCGGGGGTAGGGGGTTATAGATACAGACTGAGCCATTCGACTTTCATAAAATAAAGTGAAAATATTTCTTTTCTTTCCGAGATTGATTCACTAGTTTAGTTTAACTATGTGTTATTTGCAGTATTTAGTCTTGATTTTTACATATATTTATTTATTTACATTGTTGTGTATTGTAATTATATATTTATATATTGTTTTTATATTAATACTTTACGGAGAAACCCAACTTTTAATTAACTAGTAGATATAAGAATCAAAATGAAGACTACAAATATACGTTAAAAACGTTATCCTTAGTAGATATATAAAAAACCTTAAACTAAATTGTGCGATAGATGGCCATTAGCTTTCAAAGAAATTATCAAAATCAATTTGAACTTGCAAAAAAGGGTCAATTGTTTTAAAACACTTAAACTGTTAGGCAATTTATACTGAATTCAGAGGTAGAAATACAGTAGTCATAGACATTAACGGTTTCATTCATTCAACTTACCTCCGAACTTATAATAATTAAGATGTCATTAGATTCTTAAGTCTAGCAATGATTTATTTTGCGGGAGACAATACAAGTATAATGAGAGTTGTTATTTTTAGGCGCCAATATTACAAGGTGCTCCACCACAACAGTATCCATGACCTGCGCCACCAAAAGCTCCCTCAAAGTTGATGTTGTGACATCCATCGCTAGTTTGCCAGAACTCTGCATTCCAGTTATAACCTCCCTTGCTCGTCTCTTGACAACTATAAAATAAGTCATTTATTAGCCCTTGCTAGTATTACGGTAAAAGGTAGATGAAATTTTTTTAAGTTTGAGTAATCTATGGGAATCTTGGGTACATACAGGACTTTGCATGCACCTTCGTGGGTACAGAAAGACGGGTTTACTGCTCCGCAGGTATATGTCGACCCCGCGTGATGGTCGAGGATGTTGAGCACCGTATTGCAGCCCTCTGAACACTCCTCATCGAGGCTCAACTGGCCATAGAAGGCACTCGCATTGCCAGCAAGGATTGCAAGTGTGCCTAGGAATTGAATTATGACCGAGTTCTTCATAATGCTTATTACTTAAGGAAGAGAGTTTTGATAAACTAGGAAATATGAGAGTAGCAGATGCTGAAATCAGAATAAAAAGAAATAGTTAAACTTTTAGGAATGTTGAGAGATTTTGTTCCCTACTTATACTGTACCTTTCTAGGACAAGAACTCAGAAAGTCCAACAGTATTAATAACGTGGATCAACAAACTGCGGCCACCTCTTCAAGTCGTGCTAAAGAGTCATACAGCAAGCATGGCAATCAGAGCCTTCCTTCTCTAACGTAAGCTTATATTCGCGATGGGATGCCAGGTGGAGCAATAATACACATTTGTTGTCTTCACAATATGTATCGGTGTGCTAATTAAGGTGTTGAAAATGGAGTTCCACATCGTCACATCCTTACAGGATACAGTCAAATTTACCATCCAACCGTATCCCAATATGCGTAGAGCTTCATTCAGGGTCAAAGCTGGATCGGGGCTTGGAAGGATGCGACTCGCGTAGAAACTAATTATGTTAACATCTTTTGATTATAACGTGTACGAGAAGGTGTAATATAATAGATTGACTGTTGTATTTATAAGCTTACTTGACTACATACAATTAGTTCTTTACTTAATTTAATTTATTGCTAATAAAGTTAAGGATTATATTTATATATAAGTTATATT
Organism: Scytalidium lignicola; assembly: GCA_002812745.2. Taxonomy (NCBI): domain Eukaryota; kingdom Fungi; phylum Ascomycota; class Leotiomycetes; genus Scytalidium; species Scytalidium lignicola. The sequence continues at coordinate 32,346 of NCSJ02000392.1, forward strand.
CAAGTCTTAACTAGCGCATTTGTTTAACTTATATGGTAAAATAAATATGTTATCGTTAGTGGACTAGTCATGTATAGACATGATCAGTCATATACTAGTTAGTCTTAATTAGGTAGTGAGGAGCTGTAGCCTTAAGCTATAACTTCATCTTACCACCTTTACAATTAATCAACCATCAACACAACTAGTATATTACCTATAAAGTAACGTATTATGTGTTATCGGTAATGTACTGACATTGATCAATTTGTACATACAAATCAGGAAACTATAACCTCGTTTTATAATAATCCGGTGGCTTGTCTTGTTGTCAAGGTTTTGAGGCTTATTTGTGTTTGTTTACAAAGTATCCTTCTTAAGAAGCTCTTCTTCTGCTTAGAACTTATAAGTCTTCAGTTAAAGGGGAGAAGCATTATATTTCAAAGGAAATATATTATTTCTTGTCAAATCTAAGTAGTTAGCCTTTTGACCTTTTGAAAATACTCTTTTATAACCTTTCACTTTTATTTGAATATACTCCTTTATAATATACTCCTTATAACAAATACTACTCTTTATAATACTCTTATAACTTTAAAGATTATTATACTCTTTTTATAACTTTTATAACTTATAATTATAACTTAAACCTTACTTAATCTTATACTTTACTTTTGAATTATACTTATCAAACTCTTATATAACATACATATATATAAAAGAATATTTAAAGGAAACTATACTTAAGAAGACTTGTTAAGAAGTTATAAATATCTTTAAATATAACTAAAAAGCCTTTAAACTTCAAAGTCTATTACTTATAAGTAAATATTCTTTATATTAAAGTATAACTAATTTTAATATTTAAGTTACTTATATATCTTGAAGTTAATACTTATATATAAGGATGTTAAGTATAAAAGAATAAGAAGAATAAAAGGAAAAGACAAAGAGATGGAAATATAAAATACATATTAAAAGTACATTATTAAAAGGCTTAGAAGAATTCTTAACTACTAAAGTTTATAAATATAAATCTAACAGAATTAACAATTTTAACCTTTAAGACTTATTCTAAGAGGATTTCGAATATTTCACAATAAATAACTTTTATACAATTCCTTATAAAGAATTGTAAATTTATATATATATATCTATTATAATAATGTTTGTATAATAGTTAATAATAAGAATAAGTTGATTATATAAATGTTATATAACATACTTAAGAAAGAAGAATAATATATATAAACTAAAAAANGACTTTAACAAAGTTATTTAAGATCTTCAAAAAGGGTTTATTACTTTTATAGTTATTAGACTAAGAACAAACCTTACAACCTTATAACCTAGTCTTTATATAACTTTATACCTTATTTCATCTTATAAAAGTTAACAACTTACTTTTTTTTATAACTTAACAAAGTAATGAATAATTAACATTTAGAATTAAAAGATAATTATAAGAATAGTATTATAAATAACTAAACAAGTAAATGTAAAATAACCTTAACTTTTCATTATATAAAGTTAATAAATATATTTTTAAGATTTTAAAAGTCTTGACTAAAGAATAAAAGTATAATAAAACTAATAACAACTTTAACCTTAAGTTAATTATCTTCAAAGATATTTACAAAAGAGTAAAACTATTAAAAACAAACTTTATAAAGGTATTCCTTACAATGTTGAAAAGGTTAGTTTAAAATCATTTTTATAATAATCAATTGTTAAAACATACTTTTAAAAAGGTATATATTAACCTTTGTAACTTCTTTGAAAAACTTAATTATTATTGTTGAAATCTAAGTAAATAGAATTATATTACTTTAACTTTGATTGTATTTAAGAATTATAAGAAAACAACTTAAGAGTATATATAATTACTTATTAATAAACTTTAAGAATTATAATATAACCTTTATCTAACTTTAAAAAATGTTAAATTTCTTTATAATAAGATAATTATAACTTGTTAAGGATTACTTACATATAAGTATATAATAATAAACTTACCTTTAGACTTAAGATAGTTTATTAATAAACTCTAATCTTCGATTATTATATATAAGAAGGAACAAGAGCAAAACAAGACTTTCTTCATAAATTATCATTACTTTAACAAGAATTTAATTAGTCATAAACATAAAGACCTTTTAAACTAAAACTTTGAACAATATACTATGAATATACTTATATTCTACTAATAAAACAAGTATTTTATATATAAGAAAAAANGGTTATTACTTATAAAAGTACTTACAAGAGAAATAAGATGAGGAGAAGGCTAGATTCAAGGCTAAGAATATAAATTAATTTAATATTAAAGTTTATAATTTTAACAAACATTTTGATGAATACTTTAAATAATATATTATTGATTATGAAGGTGACAATTTAAAAGAGGAATTAAAGACTACTTTTAAAGCTCTTTTAATAAACAAGAACAATGAACTTAAACAAGATAATAACAATAATAATCTTCTTATAACTTTTATTACTTTGTTTAATAATCTTTTAGTACTGTTATAAAGCTTGTAAATAAGGCTTTTATGTACTAACTCATTATTAAAGTGCTTACTCTAATCATTAAAACACTTACACTTACACTTACTAAAGTAATTATAAGTGTATACAATATAACCAACATAACAAGATATAATTCTAAACAGTTTTATAAAATCATAATTAATACAAGAACCTCCAAATACTTTATAACCAGTTATAACCAATTTCAAGCCTTATAACAAGTAGACAAAAGTATTATACTTAACAATGTTATACAAGGTATAATAATTATATAATTTAGTATAGGATTTACTTCCTTAATAAGCTTTATAATAATAATTACACTTATTAATCAAATAGAATTTTACATTATTCAAGTAGATATATGTTCTAGGCCATACGCCAACCCTGACCATTGGCCAACGGCCTAGGCCATACAGCAATTTGACAGTTGGCCTATGGCCTAGGCCATACGCAAACTACTGATTCAACTTACCTACCCCACCATGGCGGTGTAGCTTATATTTCTCCCACTTTGCTACCTTTCTCCTACTTTGCTACCATTAATTGAATAATTCTTTACTCAAAATGGCTTCAATTGAATCAATCAACCCATTCCCTAACGATGTTCACTTTGCTTTCCAAGATTATACATATGGCAAAGGCTATATTAATAAAGAACAAATCAATCCAGAACATTGGCAAAGAATACATATGTTTTTGGACAACCCAAGCCTTAAACCTGAAAATCAAGTAGATACCAACTTGAAACACAGAGCACTTACTCAATTTGAGCTTCAGAATGGCCAATTATATCAATTAGCAAATTCAAATCATCCAAAACCAAGATATGCTATTTAAGATAATAAGGTATTTGATATTATTATTCAAGAGTATATCAAACTCCTTTATACAAGGTATAATAAAGTATAATCTGTTATTGAGCAAAATTATTATAGAATCAAATATCAAGATGTTATATAAGTACTTAAAAAAGTGCAAAAACTGTATGTTAAACAGGTTATCTATTATAAAAGCTCCTTTTGAACTTATAATTTCAGAACAAGCTTAAGAACAAATTCAAGTTGATTTGATTAATATAAGGCATGAACTTTCTGGCTAATATAAATAAATATTACATATTAAAGACTATTTTACCAAATATTCACAGTTATATACTCTTAAAAGCAAGGAATCCTTTTTAATAGCTTGAGCATTTAACTAATTTATTATAACCTTCTTACCTCTTAAAATTGTATAATATGACAATAACAAGGAATTCAAAGGTGCTTTCCTTATTATATTACAAAAATATAATATTCAAATTATTAATAAAAAGCCTTGAATACTTTAAACTTAAGGTTTGGTTGAGCAAGTAAATAGAGTGATTAAAGTTAAATCAGGGTATAGAAAGCAGATAATAGTTCAACTGAATAAGTTAATGATTTAGTAAAGGTTGTCTTAACAATAAACACTCAAAAATACTTAACAATCAATTGCCTTCTTGTTGAATTACTATTCAGAGATTGTAATACTTTTATTGATTAGCTAGATAGTTAAAAACAAAAAGACCTTTCAATTAGAATACTTCAGGAGGATTCTAATAAGGCTCTTATTTTTGAGAGTAATTTAGAACCTGACTTATTAATTGATCTACAACTATTATCCTTAAGCAATTCAAGAGTTATTATTAATATTCAATCACTATCACACTCTTAATTTACTATGCAAATTAGCCTTGAAACAAGCTTAGAAATCAATGTACAAATTACTCCATTAATCAAGAATTCTCTTGAACAATAATATGATGCTAAAACCAATATTGAAACTAGTATTAAGGTTGAATCTTCTATGACTATGGCTTTTATAACTATTATAATTACAATTACTAGAATTATAGCAAATCAACCTATAGATTCAGTGATTCAGCAAGCTTAAAAATCAACACAAAAAGCAAGGATTAGAATAATAAAAAAAGTACTCTAAAAAGCATACTATTCAGCATTTTAAGGTTAGAGATATTGTCTTAATCAAGATTCCTAAGGAGGACAGAACAGCCACTGATAATCGACAGTTGTACAGCCAAATATTAGCTGAACCACATCATAATAGATATCAAGTTATTACTCAATCAGGAGTCCTTGAACACTTGATGCCTACCAAGGAATTAAGGGTAGTTGATCAAAGCCTTTGGTCAGATATTAACATTCCAAAAACCACCAAAAAGGTTACATTAACTGTAACAGTTAAGGAGGCATCTACTAGCTAGCGAATTGGTATATCATGCTAGTGTAAAGGTCAGTATAACACCAAAAGATGTCGTTGTTTCAAGGAAGGAAAGGATTGTACAGTATATTGTCATAAGGACGAGTATGATTGTGGAAGGTTGTCAAGGCTAGTTATTCGCACTGAACAAGCCTTAATTGAACT
>NCSJ02000393.1:0-37129 GCA_002812745.2 Scytalidium lignicola
CTCCCTTACCCAACTCTCCACGAAGTCCTCCACCAAACTTAATAACGCCGCCGATCCCCCCGATTCCACCAATTCCACCAGATCTCCCAGATCTCGAAACCCTATCAGACATACCAGAAGAGGAAGAAGACTTGGAAAGTGCACCTACGCTGACAATGGAGACACCACAGCTTGCCTCGAAACGGGCATCCACCCGCTTCAGCACGTACAGCATGGCGCCTTCCCTAGCCGCTACGGTCAAGACATCTCTCACATCTGAATCAGCTCACCAGGAGATCTACAACATCGAGGAGGGTTTGGAGAAGCTGGAGAACAAGAAGCTAGCCGACCAGCGATTCATCCCGTCCAAGGAGAAGAGCGAGAGCCTGAGCAAGCTGGCGCTGGGCGCAAAGCTAGAGCGAGCGCTGGACAGACGGCTGGACAGCCAGGATGCCGTCATGCGGAAGAAGAGTGTCAGCATCAGCGAGAAGCCGCGCAAGGAGTTCCGCGAGAAGTTCTAAGGTTGGTGGAGGGCTTTAATACGGGCAATAAATCTAAATCTACGCGGAGAGAGAGAGAGACAGAGAGAAGAGGACGACTGGAGGGGATTATTCACGAAGAACGAATGCGATATACCGCGAGGTTTTATGACGAGGACCATTTGAGCATGCGGATGGGCGTTTGTTTGTTTTTGTGCTGTTCTCTTTGTTGGAATTGCTTGTTGCGCTGTGCGTTGGAACTATGGCATACTACTGTTTATACCACCATCCTCTATATTACATGTCTCCCACAACCACATCAACGCCTCTGATGGCAATGTTTTATCGGTGTTCATTGCGTTCGGTCAGATATATCTGTTTTCTGTTATTATTGCTGGCTTCTGATCGAACAAACAATTGTTGATCCCGCGTGCCGGAGATTCAAGTGTTGGGGCTGTATGAATCCAACGTGGTCACAGGAGTATATAAGTCATGATAGAGATCCTTTCCTGCCAGATCTTGGGGGCAAATACAGGAGTATGATTGTTAAAACATTTGCACAAGATTCCAATTTTATCCAATTGTGTATTAAGAGCTCTAGAGCTCTAGAACTCTAGAACTCCATCCTGTCATAAGTTGATAATAGAGAGCGCGGCTATATAAATTGGTGTAAGAAAAGTAGCTGTACATAATCCGCCTGTAAACTACTGCGATTCCCGTCCAGCTTCTATTTTTCCAGCTACAGCAGCCTATTCGCTAAATTTCGGTCGCGATATTACGTCGCGAGAGCTCCATCCATCTACGCGACTTTTTGATAGACTAATAATCAGAGAGCCTCTTCAGCAAGCTCATCCATTCAATAAAACCCACCACCCAACTCTCTTCTCACAAAACCAGAAACTGAAACCATGGCGCTGTAAGTCCTTTGCATTCCCTATTATCAACGAGGCGATATTTAAGCTTCCTGCGTTTCTACAATACCCAAGAAAGAAAAGAAGAAAAAAGGGACTATAAATTCAAAAGCTAACCGCCGTTTTGCTCGCGACCTCCAGGGAGAGCTTCGATAACATATATCTCGATCTATCTAAGGAACCCGGAAAGTGTCGATTTGCAGAAACGGGATTCGGATGGAAGCCCGCGGCGGGCGGGGATACTTTCACTCTAGATCATACTAATATCGGCGGTGCGCAATGGAGTAGGGCGTCGAGGGGGTATGAGGTTAAGATCTTGCTGAGGAATTCGGGGGTTGTGCAACTTGATGGATTTTCTCAGGAGGTTTGTTCATTGCCCCCCAGTTCAAGCATTTAAACCAAAAATTGGGCCTTTTGATTTTCTCTGTCTTCTTAACTTGCTTTTGGAATTGGGTTACTAACTTTTTGCCCCAAGGACTTCGAGCGCATCGGCAAGATCTTTAAAAACTGGTATAGCACCAATCTAGAACACAAAGAACATGCTCTCCNGGGCTGGAACTGGGGTAAAGGAGAATTCGGCAAGGCAGAATTAGCATTCAACGTGCAGAATCGTCCGGCCTTTGAGATCCCTTACTCTGAGATATCGAATACCAATCTTGCGGGCAAGAATGAAGTCGCCATCGAATTCTCGCTGCCGCAGAACGGTGATGACACTGGTACTAATGGATCCCTGGGTGGTGCGCGAGGACATGGTAAAAAGGCTGGTGCAGGGAAGGATCAGTTGGTTGAGATGAGGTTTTATATTCCGGGCACGACTACGAAAAAGGAGACGTTGGAGGGGGAGGATGCTCCTAGTGATGCTGAGAACGATGAGGAGGAGCAGAATGCTGCTAATCTTTTCTACGATACTCTTATGGAGAAGGCGGAGATTGGCGAAGTTGCTGGTGATACGCTGGCTACTTTCCTCGATGTCCTCCATCTTACACCCAGGTATGTTTGTGATTGGAGATGTATTTTACTCATTTGGTGTGCTAGATTCCTTGCTGACTTTTTTTTGCTTCCCTAACTTAGAGGTCGTTTCGATATCGATATGTACGAGAACTCCTTCCGATTACGTGGTAAGACATACGATTATAAGATTCAGTACGAAGCCATCAAGAAGTTCATGATCTTGCCAAAACCAGACGAATTACACTTCATGATCACCATTGGGCTAGATCCGCCCTTGCGCCAGGGCCAGACGAGATATCCTTTCTTGGTCATGCAATTCAAGAAAGATGAGGAGGTGACAATAGACTTGAACATGACGGAGGAGTTGCTTAAAGAGAAGTATGAAGGGAAATTACTGCCACATTACGAACAGCCTCTCCATCAAGTAGTGACGCAGGTCTTCCGCGGCCTCGCTGGAAAGAAGGTCAACCAACCGGCAAAGGACTTCCTAAGGTATGTTTTTTTTGTCCACACTTTGTTACAGCTAGGTACCCTTTTTTTTGTGCTAACAATTTATAACCTAAGTCACCATGGCCAATTTGGTATCAAATGTTCTATAAAAGCTAGCGAAGGTTTCCTATACTGCCTCGAAAAGGCCTTTATGTTCGTTCCAAAACCAGCAACCTACATCGCCTACGAGCAAACCGCATCCATCACCTTCTCCCGAGTCGGCGGCGCCATCTCAGCGTCTCGTACCTTCGATATAACAGTACACCTCAAAGGGGGCGCAGGTGAATCCCAATTCAGCAACATCAACCGTGAGGAACAGAAGCCGCTGGAGGAGTTCTTCAAGCTTAAGGGCTTGCGTGTTAAGAACGAAATGGATGAGGATAACTCCGCTCTTTTGGCTGCTGCACTTAGAGATCCTGATATGGCTAGTAGTGATGAGGAAGTGGTTGCTTCGAGGGCAGACCGCGGTAGTGCGGATGAAGATGATGAGAGTGTTGATGAAGACTTCCACACCGAAACGGAAAGCGATGTTGCGGAGGAGTACGATTCAGCTCATGATAGCTCTAGCTCGGGGTCCGAGTCTGGCGGTGGTAGTGGGGGTGAGGCAAGTGACGCCGAGGCGGAGCGGCCAAAGAAGAAATCGAAACGTGCTTAAATGCTGCGCTGACGGTTTGTATTTCTTCTATGGTCTTGGTCTCGGTCTTCGGGAATATCATTTTTGAGGGCAAATACAGTAGCAAAATAAGCATTGTTTATTGGCGTTTATAGGAGCTCGATGCTCAGGCTAGCTAGGTCCCCCTGCCTGATTCGAACCTCTAATGGATAGTTTGGGGAAGAAAATAGTAATGTAAAAGCGCCTGTTTTGAGGTTATGTGTGGGAACATAATGCTATTGACTTCAACTTTTTGATCAAACTACATGTGCAATGGGCCGTTTTACTTTCTACGTTGGTTGCTGGTTTCCACTCGATAAAACGAGAAGGGGATGTGGAGTGAATGATTGCCTCGATAAGCTTTATGCCTTAGAACCTAGTAGAGCATTGACTATTTTAGAAAGCTAATCTAGGATAAGGTTGAATAATAGAGTGAATGAGCTATGCTTGGATGCAAAGCATGTGTTCAATCAAGCCTTCTCAATGAGCAATGTCGAAGGAAGAAACACGGGATACAAAAAGAGACTCCATCCTGAACTGTGAGAAAGAATTCGATTCCTCTAGAGCTATCCATAATTGTTATGCCATAGGGGCGTATTAATTATTCTCCTGCAAGATCTGTATTATTCATGGTGGAGAGAATGATTCTGTCAAGAAGTTGATCATAGATTGTTGTATCAAAGTACATATCCGCTTCAGCTATCAAGTGGATATCTTTCCCAGAGGGGCAAGAAATCTTCTGACGATTGGGAGAGAAAGGAAAAGGATCAAACAAGAGAAAGGCGCTAATTAAAGGTCTGAATCCTGATACTACGGGCGAGAGGGCCGCTTATACGGTAGATGGATTACTGATGTTGATGTTAATGTTGATGTTGATGACGGACTATGAAAGTTGTCGCCTCGTTTCGGCGCTGGCAAAGAACCAACAATAGCCACTACTGTAGTAGTAATAAAGTGAAAACCAATGATTGCATCGACAAAACAATTACTGCAATTGGCCTTCCGATTGATTGAATCAATGAAAAGAACAAGTTACCGCCCCAGCACAGTAAGTGCGCCCGATATAGCCCAGACTGCAGAAAGTCGCCCACTTGCGGACACCGGGCTTGCAGTCGTTGGCCGGCCACCGCTGGCAAACCACCCAATGTCAACACACCACGCAGGAGTCCTCGTCACCCCCGCAACCACTCGAAGACCCTTGCTGCACAACGCAGAACATCCACTCAATGGCTACAGAACCATTCCTACCAACTGCTGACTTCAAAGCAGAGCACATCCTCGTACTGTATTAACACGCTTTTTTTTAAATCCCATTTCCGTCAATGCTTCATCATCCAGCTTCCTCTCTCTCATGCGGCCGACTTGAAGCTTCATCTCTGCGAAAGTGCTTGCCTTAATCCTCGAGAGCCTTATCGTTCGCACCTCTATTTACTTAGAGGCGGGGGCCCGCCAACCTAGCACTTTTTTTTGTCCACAATCCGTCGTCATCACCGACTTTTCGTCCGGCTTTTTTCAAACGCCTTTCTATTTCCTGAGTACCGGTCGGAAAAGGTTTCCTTTCTAATATCGAAAACCTAGCCGTTTTCCCGGCTTGAATTCTCTGTTCAACAAAGTCTTTGGCCATTGATTTATCGGTACCGAGATCGTCTTTCGTCTCTCTTTCTGCTGCCACCCGGCGGCTCTCCGCCGTCATGACAGATAATCTGGCGCCGCCCGGAAGCAGCACTTACTCGTCCAATACGATGACGGTCGGAGATGGGACCTGGGATTCCACGAGAAATGACTTCCTCTTGCCCAATCTCGTTGGATTGAACTTTGCTACGATGCGATATAATGGTTGGTTTGTCCTATATATCTCTCTCTCAAGCTCTCAAGCTTACCTTTGTGTAACCGAATATTTATCTAACAAATATTTTATTACACAGGAATGGGAAATCGGTTCGCCGGCCTTCCTCAGTATCATAGTCTAATCAAGGGACATGGGATCGTGGCTGCCATTACCTTCCTCTTCTTCGTGCCGTTTGCAATATTCTTTGCTCGGTTTCCCGCAAGACGGCCAGGCCGCAGTTTGAGATTTCACATCTACTTCCAGGTTATGACGTTACTGTTGTCGACGGTGGTATTTATTCTTGGATTCCAGGCTGTTGGTCCAAAACGATCCTTGACCAACCCGCATCATGGTATTGGCGTTGCAATATACGTCATGATCTTGGTCCAGGCTGTCTATGGCAGTTGGGTTCATGGGAGGGAGAAAGGGAGAAATCGAGCGAGGATACCTCTGAAGACGGTATTGCATCAGTGGCTGGGAAGAGCAATTGCGCTGCTTGGGTTTGCTCAAATCCCATTAGGTCTTACATTGTATGGCTCTCCAAAGGCATTATTCGTTCTATATGCCCTTTGGATGGCGTTCCTTCTATTGCTGTATTTCGTATTGGATTTCAGATACCGAGGCTCTGCCAGACCGGACATAAGTGGACGACGCAGCTCCCATGGAGGAACAGTGATCACAGAGACTACAGAGAAGCGCGGTCGCTTTGGTGGTATGATTGCTCCTTTAGCTGCTAGTGCTGGACTTGCTGCGCTCCTGGGTAGAAGACGTCATAGCAGGAGTAGGAGTCGAAGTCGAAGTCGACGAGACGAAGTCCTTCCTTCACGACGAGGCTCCGGGAGTTATTTCGAGGAAGAGAAATTTGACTCGCGAAAGAAGGATAGCGGTGGAATGATGAATACGATTTTCAAGGGTGCTGCTATTATTGGAGCTGGTGCATTGGCTAAAAGTTGGTATGATCGACGACAACAGAAGAAGGAGGATGAGCGGTATTCTTCCGTCGCCCCCGATACTCCAAGTCGTCATCGATACCATGACGAGAGTGTGCTCAGCGATGAAACTATGGACACACATCATGTTGGTGGACGCAGACCGACTAATCCAGCAACGACAGTTACTGGCACGGTGCTTAGCACGGCAGATACTCGACCAATGACCCCAAGACCCGCCAGAACCAGTCACAGAGATAGTTTTGATTCTCTTGATTACACCGAATATACCTACACTAGTCCATCCAGACGGCAACAAGAAGAGAGTGGCGGTTTAGGCAAGGGGCTTCTTGCTGGCCTAGGACTCGGATGGTTTGCAAAGAGGATGAAGGACCGCCGGGATAAGAAAGAACAGCAAAGACTTCAAGAAGAGGAGGAAGAGAGAATAGAAGAAGAGAGACTGGCAAGACTAGGAAACCGGCCTCCAAAATTAACTGGCGATGGATATCCCTCCCCACGTCGTCAAAATCGCAGGCAGTCCCGCATAGTGACAGAGTCTGACTTGTCAACTATAACAGATGATCCACATACCATCGGACCCGGATCATCAATCCCACCATTGCCATCAGGTGCAGCAGGCACCACGATTGATTCAGGAGCGGCTCAAGGGGGTTCCGTCTCAATGCCCCCAATGCCTCCTGATCCCCACGGCGTCCTCCACCAAGACTCAGGTAGCGAGGCGTACTATTCAGGCCCCAGTAAGAGCCGTCGAAGCGCCTCAAGACGAAGACGTGAGAGACAAGCTCCGTCAACGATTGTTCCTGGGTCAGCACTCACGCCTGGATCGGTACCCGCTGCTGGTTCAGCAATTACAGCTGGATCAGCATTGGCCGGGGCAGAAGAGGATCCCCTTCGCCGAGATGGCTCACGATCGCGGGCTCCTTCTCAGGTTGCAAGTCCACCAGTCAGTGTCAAGGTCAGAGTCGACCACGATCGTGACCGAAATGTCACCTTACGACGTCTGACGGAGCAAGAAGCAGCTGCTGAGCGAGAAGCACGCCGAGCAGAGCGAAGACGACGAGCAGATTCTGTCAGTAGCTTTTCTGGTACCGAGTCGGGACGAAGACGGTACCGCCGAGACACTAGTGCTACTGGCTCTAGGCGAACTGATACGTCATTGCCCGCGCCAATTCCACCTTCAGTACCACCTCCTCCACCACCCAATAGTGTGCCTCAGGTTGTAGTACCTGATCCTTCATTTGTTAGTGGTAATAAACCAAAAGACTCAGCATACTACTCTGGTGGCGCTGGGAGACCTAGTACTTCTGGGGGGAGACCCAATACTGCCGGTACGGGAGTAACTAGCGTTGCTAGTCCTGAAAGCCATGGCACATGGAGTGGAATGAGTGGTACTGCAATGAGTGCTAATGCGAGCACGGCGGAGGTTAACGACGAAAGAAGGAGAAGAAGACGACTCGAGAGACAGCAGAGGGAGGCGGTAGGGACGGTGAATTTCGATTGATGATCCAACAACAGTTCGACTTTAACGCCTTTTCTTGACATGTATGTTTCTTGTGATATATGGGGTTTAACTTCTGGGCAGGTTGCTTTGGGCCGGAGTTTTAAACTTTATTCTTTTATTTTAAAGTCGGATATCTCCTGTTGGCACTCTGCAGGTGGCTTTTTTATTGGGATTTTGTTATGTAATCCTTGGGATATGATAACTTTACGGTTGCATTGTTGTGTGGTATGAAAAAACTATTGAGATGAATCATGATATGATGCCATGATCATCTTTTCTTTATTATTATTCTTAGCATTGAGTTGAGACAAGGATTGAGTTTATGAGAAAAAGAATAAATTGTTGAATAATTTTTATAGGTTTAGATTTAGGTTTTTTGCGTTCGACTCTTTTGCAGGGACTTATTGTCTTACTGTAGTATCAATCAAGATGAAGGTAGTAAATATAAACCTAATTCTTTAATAGCGTTTTATTTGAATAGGCCTGTGATTGGCCAGTTACAGTAGGACAATTGCCTATTAAGAAATCCCCGGCGGCCTTGTCACGTGCCATATAGTACGCTGGAAATAGCGCACGGACCAAAACTGTCAATTTGTTTCTTTACCACTTCCGCAGCATGAGATTCTCTCATCACCTTCGTTCTCGTTTTGCAAATCCAATGGCCCTCAGTAAGCATATCCTTTTATCCTACCCTAAGCCCGGCTAATTCTCTTCAGTCCCCAGCCTGCCGCGCGATCGGCGACCTCTTGTGATCTCTGGTCCCTCAGGCGTCGGCAAGGGTACTCTCTGCAAGCTCCTTTTCAATCGGCACCCTGATACCTTTGCGTTTTCCATATCACATACGACGCGAAGCCCACGACCTGGAGAGCAAGACGGTGTAGACTACTACTATGTCACCAAGAATGAGTTCAAGGAGCTTATTGCCAAAGATGGCTTTATAGAAAAGTATGCGTTTCAAATATAAGTCCTTTCGACATGCTAATATGTGCGGTGTAGTGCTCAGTTTGGAGATAACTTATATGGCACAAGTAAAAATACGATTAAAGTCCAGAGCGCGAAGGGCAAAGTAGTAGTGTTGGACATCGAAATGGAGGGTGTTAAACAAATCAAGAAGTCAGATATAAGCGCTCGATACGTCTTTATTGCGCCACCGTCAATGGAGGAGCTTGAGGAGCGCTTGCGAGGACGAGGTACTGAGAATGAGGAGAGTATACAAAAGAGGTTAACACAAGCAAAGCTAGAGCTTGAGTTTGCTAAGACTGGAGTTCATGATAGAGTAATTACTAATAGCGATTTGGAAACCGCATACAAGGAGTTGGAAGAATTTGTTTATGCAGAATCATGAACTTTGCTTTTATACCATTATATGTTACAGCTCTTATGCTTATATGTTGAATTAACGTGAAATGAAATATGCTTAACGTTTAGATTAATTTATTATTATTATTATTATTATTATTACTATTACTATTACTATTATTACTATTATTATTATTATTATTATACGTTTTAAACTATTTAAACTATTCTATTCTATTAGTTTTTCCCACTAGTTTTGCATTAAATGTGTCCCCTGTAAGTTCGTTATTAGGTGACAGAAGAGTGAACGTATTTCATCTACCTAGGTGGACAAGGCTGAACCCCAAGCCAATCAACTTCCAAACGAGGTTCAGCCTTGCGCGCGCCATGTAAACAAAAGTTCCCCAGGCATCTCAACTAAGACCCCGCGCAACCAGACTCCCAAACTCTCACTAACAACGTTCCTGGTGCCCAACAACTATAACATTACAATCAATTGGACTCTCGCGTTAATCCATCTAGAAAAGGGAACGAAACGATGCCTTCATCAACCACATCTTCCGAACAGCCACCTCCGCCCCCAGAACACATGTCACCTTCTCCCCCACCACAACAACCAACACCTCTCACACTAGGCCCACGCGCGACTGCATTCTTAAAACTATACGACGATGCTCTTTCTCATACTCTGCGCGCAATAAGTTATAAGAGTTTCGCTGCCTGTTTCCCTACTATTGCGCAGTCGGCACCGGAGAGTTTGAGGGGTATGCATCAAGGGCTTGTAGGCAGGTTGGAGGGGTTTGCAAAGGTGGGTTTGATCAATTCGTAGTCTGGCCGGGTTTAATGTCTTGCTACATACTGGGGTGGAGTTTAAAAGCTGTTGGATTCTTTGCAATCTAGGAACTATAAAAAATCAAAGACGAACTTTTGAAGGGGTTGTAGAATTATGACTGATGAATGATATCGATGCAGAACGAATTCGAGACTATTCTTGTGGAACGTAATGTGGTTCAGAATCTGAACGCGTTAGAAGACCTTATTGCTGATGCAAAAAGGAGGAAGGCAAGAGCTAGTGGCGATGAGGAAGTCATTGCGTATGTACTATCTTCCCCTTTTTAATTCCTCTATTCCCGCTCTGCCTCCATTGGAATGCGGCATCAGTCTCAATCTACCATTTTTGTTTGTATTTTCCTCATCAAACTAACATCTATCATCTCAACAGAACCCATCTCCTCCCTGCCCCCGCGATCCTCAACGCACACCTCTCACCACTCCTCGCAAGTCAACAGTCCCAGCTCAACGCTAAACTCCAGACAGTACAAAGCCAGAATGCAAGTCTAGCCGAAAAAATTGTTTCTCAACGAAATGAAATTGACTCTCTGCTTGCAAGCGTAGAGAGTGTGGTTAGGGATTTGGATGGAGCAGTTGAGTTGCTTGAGCGTGAAGGTGTGCAATTAGCGAGGGAGGCGGTTGGTGCAGAGCAGGTTATGGAGGGTGTTTAACAGGAGTCTTGGCTGGATGCGTTATATTAGAATTTATATGACTTGAAATGTGGCCCTGGTTTTAAAACGGGTGGAGTTTTTATGGGATANGTTGGTAGACTGCATGGAAGGTGCATCGCCGGCGTTAGGTGTCTTTTACGTATTGCAGCTCTGACAACAGTCTGCATGGATATCAGAAGAGTATTTGTTAGAAGTTATAAATAGGGGGGACTTGGTTACCGTAAGTATGAAATTTAGAAAGTCCAAACTGCTAAGCTCTACTGATAAGTTCTTGGTGTCTTACGGCTTTGAGAAAGCAATACAGCTACCGTCTTAACGCGATAACCGTCATATCACAAGTCATACCAGAATAACACATCAGAATTTAAGCAAATGATACATCATTATAACGCCCGCTACTGTACAACTGTCTCCCAGGCCGTACTAATTTTAACCCCCAATCCAGGTTACCCACAATCCCCCCCAAACCTAGTTATCCTTCCCAAGCCTACGATAACGGTCCCTTAACAAAGTGGTATCGAACAAAGGAGTTTGCAACTCGAATAAAAGCTACTACACAAAAGTTGAGCGAGAAGAAGCAAAGAGTCTTGACGCACCAGCGTCCACAAAACATTGACCTATTAACAATCTGAAAAAAAAAGGTCGAAAATTGAAGGGAGAAAAGCGAGTGTGATGTGGAAGGAATGCAAATATTTGCAATTCCACTAGCAACGAAGAGTTTTCATTTAAAAAGAAGAGGTTAATAGTCGACATAATGGATCGATTAGCTCCAAGGGGCGAACATTACGAATAAAATGTGATCTGTATATGTCGATAGACGTTTGTTTCCCCAAGCCACCCAAAACGCCTTCGCTTGATCAGAAAATACCCCTTCCCAGAACCGTGCTTTTTGCCTATAGTTCACCCCGAAATGGTAATACAATAATAGCCTTCACTCAATGTGTTCATGGCACTGCATCAGAGCAGAAAGTGACATTCATCAAATAAATGCATCTTCAATACAGGTACAATCGTTTGACATCTTATTGACTTGTATTTCCCACACTGGGGTGGGTCGCAAGTTCAGTCATGCTTTCTGAGCTATCCAAGCTCTGCCGTCCACGTCGACTTTGTAACCTCTGGCCCTTCGTATCACCAAATACATCCCCAATAGGCGTACGAGGATGTCTATTTGAATTTCTTTTATGTCTAGAAACAATCTGTCTCCATGTTGTTCGGCATGCAGGTAGACTAGTTGAGATATAAATGACCGCATTCCAGAATCCTTGGAGCGGAAGGACGAAGGAGGACATGTACAGGAGAGGAAGAGAGACTTCCCCTGGATGCACAACTGAATAGACTCTGTTGGCTGAGGAGGGGATCCAGGTTACCATCATTGCAACAAAGAAGAGGATGGCCACTTTTGTGTATGACCAGGCCGCACGATTGGCGTCCATGGCGGCGTTACGAACAGTACGGGTAGGCATTTCAGTCGTTGGAATCCCAGGGATAATTGGAGTTGAAGGATTGCCGGTTACTGGTGATATGACGTCGAGTTTCTCCCCAAATTTTGTCGTTTGCTGCTGGTCAGTGGAGATGCTGACAGTGTAGGCGTTGTTTCCTTTAGGTCCTACATTAGGTCGAGTAGGATATGGTTGAGAGGCTGTTCGGCCAAGCTTTTGCAAGTCTATGGAGTCGGAAGATTCGGTATCGACCTGTTCGGTGGTGACAGTGATCTCAGTAGTCTTCATAGAGGTGAAGGGGTCTCCAATTTGAGTGACAAGGGATACGTCTGGCGGTCCAGAACTGAAGGTTCGGAGCTGTCGTCTTCGTTTGTAAATCTCACTACCAGTTCGAACGTATATGAGTATAGTAATGA
This sequence comes from Scytalidium lignicola, assembly GCA_002812745.2. Taxonomy (NCBI): domain Eukaryota; kingdom Fungi; phylum Ascomycota; class Leotiomycetes; genus Scytalidium; species Scytalidium lignicola. Next base: position 12,400 of record NCSJ02000393.1, read on the forward strand.
GGATGACAACCCTATATGTGTTTTAGCAAGCATCCGTGTGCTAGGCTAGGAAGAACAGGGCTTACCAGACTGGGCCATAGAAAGTCAAGATTCTCCAGATGTCCCAGTTATCGGCAACCCAGCACCAGAGCGTGGCATTTCCATAGAACCGTCCCTTCGTAGATGTCTTTACCCAGATATAGACAAACGCTGGGACGAATGGAACTCCATAACAACAAATGATATACGGAACTTCTAAACGGCGTAATTTGTGTGCGTCATATTTCCAGTAGAAAGTGAGGTACACGTTCATAGCCATTGCAAAAGTCCAATAAGCATCAGCTGGCATAAACCTGTGACAATTGATGAGCCTGTTCTCTGCTTCCCATATCAGTTCTAGCTTACATCTGAATTAAGAAACTCTGAAATTGGCACAGGAAACCACTCTCATGCTTAACAGCTGCTGTTGCAATAAGAGTTGCAACATTGGTCAAAACATTCCCTGCTGAGGCATAAAACACGAGTCGATTGATAGGCTTATGAAATGCCCGAGAACCAAGGAAGGTAATGATGATAAAAAAGCATCCCAAGAGCGAGAGTGCAGAGCAGACTCGCTCAATGGTGCTCATAGCATTAAGCTCCGAGAGTTCAAGTTGACCGTCAAGCATTTTGAGGAACGATAGATATACTGCAAAGTCCTTTTGTCGGTAGATCAAAGAATAGAAGATATTGAGATCAAAGGAGTGGTATAGAGATATCAGATCTCAAAAGGGTGAAGGTGAAGTCCTACACCAAGGGACCACGAACGAATGGCAACACCCTGAAAGTTGTTGTCGGTCTCGGGTAGAACTTGGAAACGAAGATTTCCGAGCAGCAGCCAAGCAACGTTCCTCATATATATTGCGGGGTGGTGGAACCAAACCGGTGGGTGGCTTTGGAAGGGGAGGATGACGGTGCAGAAGTACTCTAGCTTCTCTCATCTAGCTACGCACCCTGGCATGTGTGAGATCGAAGGCGATCTGGTCTCACAAAGGGAGGTGATAATGAAGGGGAACAATGGGTCTGAGAGTCCCCATTCAAAGTTGAATGTGCCTGCATCTGCCCAGGTGTGACTGGGCGTGGCTCAACCTCGAGCCAGCAGTAGCGGGACCTGGAATGCATTACTACGGAATTCAGAGACATGGAATTCGAGGGATAGCATAAACTCCTGGGTTCGGTCTCTCTGTTCCAAGTCGGCTTCTCTTTCTCGCTCTACCTCGCGGAGGTAGCCTGGTACGGGAAGAGATCTGTCTGGTGGCACCGGAGCTGTGGAGCAACTGTATGGTGTGTATGCCACTCTCCCTTTCGAGCAATATCATGTCCGGGGTAGACAGTCTAAGGCTGCCCAAGGGGGGGAGGAGGTTGGAAACACATAGTGGAGGAGAGGTTGGATGTCAATGACCGACAGGGGGGCATGAGAGGTTTTGCTGCTGTGCCTGCCTGGGTGAAGTTGATAGGGCAAGGCCAGTGGACACAGGGTGGATTGAGACGACCTGACGGGGGTTTACAAATGATCTCCAGCGGGGGGTGAAGGGGTCGAGGGGAAGGAAAAGCAGTGACAGTGCCACTGCAGGCCAACCGGGGCGGGGCTTGCAGCAGTGGGCCAGAGCGCTTTCACTGCATCTCGGGCCTCTCGGGAGACGTTGAAGCTGCGCTCGCACGGCGCTGTCTGGCTTGCTAGATGCTGTGCAGGTCGGAGAGTTTGCGAAGTTTGCAACAGACACGGCTCGTAGGCTGCTGGATATTGCGATCATCGTGGACGGCTTTCAGTTGATGGAGTAACGATCACCAATCAACCGAACGCATTCTTTGCAATACTGTAATACTTCGATTACAGATGAGGTGAGCATAAATATCATATTTCGGAGTCAACGAACACTTGCCGCTCAAGGTCTCACGCCTCTCAACGTGGCAGCGGCACGCTCAGCATTGTACATGAAGCTATGAGGAGGCGTGGAAGAAGCAAAAGGGGAAATATGATTGTTGGTTGAAGGGATGATTTATTGCACTACCCCATCGCTGCCTCAGGCTCTTAGATTCACATGCCCTGGTGAACATCCTAGACAGATCCTCGAAGAAGAAAACATTTATTTCTTTTTTCATAATAAAATTCGCCACGAAAAGTACGCAGAAGCATACCCTACCGTATACACAAGCCTGCCTAATATGGATTTGTAGTTTAAGTCTGTACGACAAGGACAAATCTGGAAGTGTCTTCTCACTCCTCATTTTTGGTTATTTCCAGAACCGATATGAGGCATCCTTGGGGCCAATCAATCAAACAAAATACAACCTCGCATTCATCCGTCGTGATTTAGCCAATAGTCGACTCGATGCGGAGATGCCTCCATCTCCCTAGTCAATAACGTCCCTAGACCTTTTCGCATAGAATTCTTGATATTATCAATCTCGTGATGCAGGGAAGCAGAAGACGAGATACAGCACAATTCTGAGTATCGTTAAGCCACAACCATGGTTTTAGAGAAAGAGATTACGCTGCAACCAACAATTGCCAGAGATCAACGTCTGCAGGTTATATTAGAAAAACTGACTGATGAGTTTTTAAAGTGGCTAGTGGTAATTAGAGCATTTCGCAGCAACGGTTCCAGTGAGATCGCACATCTAGAGGCGCCGTTGGCTGTGCTTCTACAACAACCATCTTCTACTGTACAGTCACGACAGTATGACTTGCTTTACCGTTATCAGCCGCACTGATCAAAACCGTTAATTACCATATTGCAGTCACGTAATACTGTTCGACCTTCAAAGAGAGAAATTTTTAGGGAGAGATCTACACTCGGTATATTGAGTCCTATCTGCGTGCGAGCACCCATACGACCCAAAAGAAGTGACAATGTCAGAGCGCTAATTATCTCAATATGGACAAGGCTGAAATGACAGAGCGGATATTCCAGGCCAGTCTCAGCTCAATTCTGGTGTGTGTGGGACCTTGGTCGCGACTTTGGGCCAACTATTCACGGTAAGAGTGGGACCTAAACCTGCCAAACTGCGGACGGACTGTGGTTCCCCGTACCAGCATTCTCCAACTAATTCCAACTTAGGGACGTTCCGCAACCACAAGCCAACCATCATTTGGACTGGTGTATTTTGTGTTGCACAACTGTCGGCCTAGGCTCTTCCCCATCTCGTCTTGGTCGGGTCGAAGCACTTATAGGAAGGCAAGATCCTCGAAATCGTGTTTCAATTCTGCACACGACGCAAGGCGCAGATCATGGGGCTCAACAGCGGACTATCTACTATAGCAAAGGCTTTCATAAAACCATGAAGAATTGTCACTTACGTCAATCGTTCGGAACCAAGGCATGGTGATTAGAACGTTAGGGAAAGCTTTTGATGGAACCTTGGACCAACGATAGTCAATCTCTACAGTACAGTACATCCACTCCATCGGTATCATCGCTGTCGATGTTCACAGGCAACCCAGCACAGCCCATCAAGCAAAATTACCCTGCAAAGAGTACCGTACTGTAACAGTAGGACTCTAGGGCACATAATCCTCAATTTTAGTGATACCCACCAGCACGACACAAGGCTGTTTAGGCAAAATTCATTTTGGTACAGTACTCCACAAGGCCTCCAACATCGAGCTCTCTGTGAACGAAATTTCAGATTCCAACGGTGCTGGTTTGCGAAGAAATGGCTTTTCCTTTGCGGGTTAGTTCTCTATTGGCGCCTCTTTAATCTCTTTGCTATCAATATACCTGTATCTATCACCCGTGTTTTCAAACATAGACGTACTGACTGTAACTATTCACAGGACCAAAACCGTATTCCTAAGCAGGCACGGCAGGCATGTGCTGACCACCACAGAAGCAGGCACAGAAAGTATGGATGGATGCCACGCTCTGCTGTCACTCACCGCCCCGGATTCAGGCACTGCCCTGTCAATCACGGTCTGTGCGGTTGGCCTCGTCCCCATTTTGGAGGGTGCGCCGAAGGATGTGCAACCAAACCACGAAGCTTGACAGGTGCGGGTTGGTCCCCACTCGCAACCCACAAACGGGGAGTACAGCACAGTACAGTACTGTATCGAAGATGTCTAATCAATCCATCCTAAATTTCACTAAAATAATGGATGGGAAGATGCAATTGTTTTGCGATTGTCGAGATGATCTACGGTAAGGCTATTACTGTACTATAAAAAAAATCCTTGACATAGACACAATTTGATGAGGAATCAGCCTGCCAAGGTGATTGATTTGAGTCGGACAAGCTCTCTCATCCTTGAGAATGCTCTTAAGCCTTACGACCCATAGTCCCGTGAGCACGTTCCGCCTTTCCCAAACCGGTAGTATGCGATATGGTGCCATCCACTTCGGGCAAGGTCGACGTTGCATTTGGGTCGGGTCTCTACCACAGTAGTTGTTTCGGGGGGTTTCTCAGCGCTACACCGCGCCGCTGACCCTCGAAAAGTGGGAATACTGTCTTCCCGAACAATGAAGCGCTCCATCTTGCGGCGTCTTCCTTTGCCCTACCGTGCCTACCGTAGCCTTTTTGAACCATGGTTAGAGATAGGTAAACGGTAAACTAGCAAAATGAGAGATCATCAAGTTCTACTTCCCTCTATGTTCGAATTCAGGGACTCTCCTTCCGTATGTACTGTACAAATATCAACGCCCCCAGCGCCCCCAGCGCCCCTAGCAGGGTTATTCTGCACACTCAATTGAATACATCCGACAATTTTTTACGTCTTGGATCTGAAAATGGATATTTCAAGGGGTACAGTACGTTGCACAAGCCTAGACCCCGCCGATGCTTCTTCAAACGTCATCCCAATCACCAAGGAGCACGAGACATTTGCTTGTTTGGTTACTGTACCATACAGTTTTCCTTCACTCGGTCGCTCTGTGGATTCTATTAGGCTTCGAAAAACGCTCGCGATATTAGCACGTGGAGACAGCGAGTTCTCAACAGGTTTCCCTTATCACTGAATTTCTCTCGCTTTTCATCTCAAGAAACAACGCGTGTGCGGATTCGCAGCAGAGAACCATCATCCATGTACTGTACATATCAACGTCCGAAGATTTGAAGCAACCGCTGGTCACACTCGGCAAATCATGCCGAGTTCAGAGCAGATCACTAAAAGAAGAAGAAAGAAAGAAACGTGACGGATATTCGAGCAAAATACAGTAGTTCTATCAAGTAGACATTCCCCACCACGGACGGGAAGAGCTGCCGGAAGAAGATGGAGGGTGAGATTTCAGTGCTGACAGGCACCAGGCACAGGAATGAGTCTACAGAACCCACCACTGTCAGCCTTACGTGTATTATCCACCAGGAAATAGATGCCTTTATCCGAATAACCGATATGAGCCCCTAAAATAATCTAGCTCTCACGTGTGTTTTATTGCTTTTCATCATGCAAGTTAATGCTTTTTTATTACTGTACTGTAGAGTAGGCTCTACCTAACGAGTAAGGGCTTACAAGTCCATAGTACCGGTACGACTTGAAAAGTGGGAGAAGTGGCGTCAAGGGAAGTACCAGGAACAAGTTAGTTACTGTACTGATCCTCCATGCCGTTTTATGTCAAACACCGACTTCCTGGAGCCGACCCGACACCGCATTATCCGTCATCCGTGGCACGGCGGGACTGCCCAGCCAAGCATTTAGGTTGTGTACGGAGGGATGTTCAGGCGGTGCCCCCCTATATTTGGGGTTCACTAATGCGCTGCCAGTGGCCAGAAGAGCAGTACAAAGCCTGATAATCAACGCTCTGACTTTGCTTCCCGCTAATTATTTCCAATTTTCCTACCCCTCTCGAAAACGATTGATAATCTCGATCAGATCGATAGAGACAGAATGGCGATAGGCTATTATCATCAACCAAGCAGCTGTCTGTTCCCAGTCAAAGCGTGTTTCAAACGTCAACGTCTCGAGGTTGATTTGACGTAAATCCAGAGGGTCAACCACGTAACCTATAGGATGCTGTCACGGCAATCGTTATCCGCACAGCCAACTAGGTGACCTCTACTGTATTAGATGCATAGGGCTAAAAATTCTCCTCACGCCCATCGATGACGGTACGAAGGGGATGGACGCCTCGTTCTCCAGTGTAACTTGCTGTATTTCCATCCCGTCTTCCGCGGGCTGGGTTGGGTGGTTCGTCGGATTTTTATCTGGTGAATGTTCTGATTGGCTAATTATTGTAATATTGCGAGCTCAAGATCCTGCATGGAATGCATGCGGGAGCACGGAGAGGTGCTTCAATTGCTTCAACACCCTGCGATCTGCCCCATTCGCCCTTCGCCCTTCGCCCTTCGCCCTTCGCCCTTTTGTTTTTTGTGCGACTGATAGCTAGGTCGTCAAATGGTGACGAATTGTTAAGGGTCTTTGACTGGGTTTGCAAGAAGACGAATCAGAGAATCTAATTCATCTTCAGACGGTCAATGCAAACACAGCAGTTATTAGCTGCAACAATGCAAAGACGAAACAGGTCGGCATACCCCTTCTTTCTTCTATTCCTGAAGGCAGAGGTGTTGGACCTCGAACATCGAAAATGTTTTTCCGCGGCTTAAATTAAGTGACCCTGAGCCTAAGCCTTTTCTTACCTTTCCTCACGTATGAATGATCTCTTGAACGGCTGTTGCGCCTTACTACACATCTCAAGAGTCTCACACATACGCTGTTTTTAGAAGTAAGAGAAAGACTGTGAAAGCGCGTGATTCAAATAATCAGCCACAAACTCTATGCTCACAGTCAGAACTGACTCATGAAGTAGAAGTCTCTGCATCTAAGCCAAGTCACTGGGCCGCGTCGTTTCCATGCTGCGAACAGACATCTATATTTGTTTTTTTCAAATTGGTACCAGATCGCTTCCCTTCGGCCGTTTGCGCCATGGCACTTTACTTTTTTTCCTGCTTCCTTTTGCCCTTTGGTCCTTTTCTTCATCTGGAAGCTCTTCCGTCATTACACGTGTAGTACACGGTTTTCTATTTGCTTTTTTTAAGAATCTGCTGAAACACAACATTGGTAGAGATAACGCTTCTACGAATCAATTGTCTCTGAAATTGAAACAATCATAATAAAAAAAGAAAGTTACAAATGTTCACTCGGTATCCACCATTTTGTTTTTTTCTATATACAAAATGAACTTTAAATGCATGCCCTTCTACCCACTCGTGGAGAAACCCGTGTCTTGTATCGGTACTTGTTCACGGCTCCCGTTGAGTTGGATTTTCTTTTCGTTCATAATCGTCGTTCTCTCATGTGTCTTGTCTAATGTTCGAGGATAATCCTCTTACGACATGGGTGTTTTAAGGTCTGACATTTCCCATCGTCCGGACTGTTGGAATGCTCAGTCGAAACCGTGGGACCGATTTTGTTTCAAAAGTGGACTGAGGTGGCGGGTGTTTAAAAGCCATGACCATCTTGTGAAACTATGTACTGACTCGAGTTTGCAGTTGACAACGGGATCAACGCCTGTCGGTTTTACTCAGCATGTGTCATCGACTAATGTTTTCTTGGCTTGGGAGCCAGAGTGCGTGGTCATGAACAGTCACTGATCAGCTTTGGTGTTTGTAATGCTTTCTCGAGTATTCCTTATGAGAATCGAGGGTAAAACGAATGCGCCTAGCACTTCTGTCACCCTGAAGGTTGGAATTATAGCGCTGCTTTCTGCCCCGATCTGAGCTTCTGGTGAGGCATCCAACTCCCAAGCTAGGCAGTTTGGCCATTCATAGCACTACCATTCTCTTACTCCATCTCGCCTCATTTGTTCATAACTCTCTCTTCTTTAATTTGCACAGTAAATTTGAATCATTTAAGTATAATGGCTCCATTTCAGCTACATCTATATCCCTTCGAAAAGTATCAGGTTTGTAGCAAAGAATCAAAATACTATTTTAAATAGTATCATATTCCATGTTATCATCTGCTTTCCATGTATTTCTCCTTCCGTCGTCTCCAGAGATCAAAGCTGTATGTTTTAGTACTGCACATTCCACATCACAATGATTCATTGAAGCATCAAAGTGTCTGAAGAAAGGCCCCTCCCACTTCATCTTGTTCCTCATGCTTATTCTCTTTATAATATGTGGGCTATGTCAACAGGTTTGCAAGTGGTTGGTATCACATACCGTTAGTTTCAACCCAAAGTGCAACAAGCAACGAGTAATGAAGAGAAGACATGTTTTAGGACGAGCATTCACTCATATCCGTCCGAGCTGCTCGTCGAGGAGTAAAAAATACCACATATTCACTCCTCAGTCGAAAGCCCATATTAATGTTGAATAAGAATCCTGGATTTCCTCTTGGTGAGTAAGGCATCCAGGGTGAATTGAGCAAAACGACGCTTATAAAAGGGGCATTTTAAATCACCAACACACTCTTCTTCCTAACCAACATTCTGAACAGTAGAAATCTGCTTCGTCCCATTTGTTGAATACAAATCAGCTCTATGGGATCGTATAGATCCAACCATCCGACCGGAGGCAATTAATCGATGGCAATCATTCGGGGTCCACTAACCGATAAACGTCTATATATAACAATGGGAAGTACATTTTCAGATTTCATCAACCCCTAGCTCGTTTGTATTGCACCTCTGCTAGGTTCCCTAGATCTGCAACATCAGTTCTATACAATCATGAGTTCTCCTCCATGCTAAGCGGAGTAGAAGAGCCTGAAAACGGGAAATATGCTGAATCATGCTCCTGGTAGATACGAAGCACTAAGAAACGGACCCAAGTCAGTTCCCAGGAAGTCTCAATATGCGGAGAAATAGCTTGCCATTGACAAGTCCATTGATGAACAACAAACCGTTTTTGAGATGGCTCTTCCGGAAACTTGATAGCATCGATCAATCAGAGCAATTTGTCTCTCAGGGAAGCAATTCAGCGACCTCTGTTCTTGCCATGTTATCAAACAACAATACGATGCTGGAAAACAAAGCTAGATAGTTTGAAAGTAGGACTAATCTTCATCATGATTGCGACCTGTGACTCAACGGTTGTCCTGGTTCTGTTTTTGTTCTTATGAAGTGAACAAAGTTATCAGGTGCAAGGGTCAAGGGTGATATTGAAGCGTTCGACCTAAATTCTGACAGAGATGTTCTACAGTACAAAAAGAAGTCTTAATAATTCGCCAATATTAATAATGCAGGATATATGTCCTACACCAGACCCAGAAATTACCGCCAATCAGAAAAATCCAATCTATTAAACAACTGGAGCAGGTGGGGCCTCTTTCACATACCTCAATATCAAGTACCTTAGGAGTATCGCGGCTTCTAGCATTCAGTTGATAGGTTACGAGTTTTCTTAGAGTATCCTTCATGGGGTGGGGGGTTTTAAGCTTCATTGATACTTATTACACTTAGATTGGAATGGAGAAGATTTATTCAAAATTATGATGCAACTTAAATAACTTACTCTGTGATTGACTTGATTTTGGATGGATTGTGATACCTTCTATTTCGTATGTGATGGTGAATTGCCCTATCCGGATCTATGAGACTTTGCTAGTTTGCTAGTTATACTATCTCACTAGACCTGTTCTGTCTGAGTACATGCTTACTTCGAAGGGATTTTGTCCTGGTTTCCATGTCAGAGGTGTCTACTTCTAGAGCTTGTTTCACCTCGGAGGAGATAATTGTGTATGTCGGTTTGACATCAAAAGAGAGATTGAAGTGATCTGGCCAGCTCATCGTCATTTGGCTTATGCATCCCAAAATCCGAGACAAGACATTTGTACCAACTTCATATCGCTGTCACAAATACAAATTTGCACCTATATATGATCAAGGAATAAACGATTCATTGACCGCTATCCTGAAGAAAACTGTCTAACTAGACGCAACAAAAGAAGAGAGAGNAAAAAAACACCGCGAGCAAAGAAGCGCAAAACACAACGCCCCTTAGCACACCTCCTATGAAAACAAGCGCAGAAAAGAAGTTCAAAAATGACACTCGCGCCTCAGCCATCTTAGACTACACACATACGTACGCCACCGCCAATCTTTAACAGCTCCAAATGATTTGTCCCGTTCCCATCATCCAAAGTCGGAGAATAATAAAATCCTGTCGACCGAAACCAACACCTTTGCCTTTCCTTTTTCCCCCGTGTTTCCTTCCAAAACCATGATAAGATAATGAGAAAAGTCAAAATCGGATGGAATGTGCCACAATGGAAAATTAAAAAAGCTTAGGAGAAAACCAGAATTAGAACAAAAGGCTGGGCTTCCAACTCCTAGTTCCTTCTCTCGCTCCTCGAAGGCCCAAAGTCTGGCTCAGGATGATTCTTCTTCTCCTTTCTACCTTTAATCGAGAACTCCGCGAGCAGAGACAAATGATCACTAGGGAAATGGTAGTTCGGGAAACCAGGTACTCGCTTCATATATTCTGGGTCAACTGGACCCAGTAGCTGCGTATTTTCGAGCGAGTTGGTTGAATACCAGATGTGATCGATAGCGCCTCGGAAGCCTGGTGTGTAGTTCGTGAAGGTGAGTTCATCCGGGGTCCCATTGAGGTTGCTGTATGCGGAGCGTAGGGAAAACGGATGTTGTATTCCATCCCGTGTGAAATCGCCGTATTTGTAGTTGGCCAGTTCGCTGTGGTCAGGTGGCACATGGCCGGTAGCTAATAGCTCGTAGACACTAGATTCTGCGGTGGAGTTCAGATCACCACAGACTAGTAATGGTAGTTGAGTGCTGGTGTATTCCATAGATGGTGCCGGCTCTAGCAGTGGTTCAGGAGGAGCGTCCGATTCTGCGATGTCCTCCGATATTGTGTATGGCTTCTTATCTTTGCATGGCGGCCATCTGGCGTACTTCTCTGCCAACTTCGTAACATTTTCCATGAGGATGGCAATCTGAATCAGCTTCACATCCGGAGTGTTGGGATCCCAGTGCAGATGTGAATTTACAACAATTATCCGTGAACCAGATTGTCGATTTTCGAAGAACGTCACGATAGCGATATTATCTCTAGGCATGACGCGATTGAAGATATCGTGTTGCTTTTTCATGTCTGGTCTGTTGATCGCTATGTTGGCAAAATCAATCAACTGCTTGTCGAGAAGGATGTACTTGTTTGTCTTGTAGAACGTCGCACATCCATCTACAACCTTGGCATCTTTTTCAGACATTGTCTTGGCTCTGCCCTTGGGCCAGAATACACCTTTGTAATCAGCGTATGCGAGTTTAACGCTGAAAAATTCCTTGAAGTTGTCTGTATCTACTTCTTGAAGGCACAGAATATCGGCATCAGATGCTTGTATCTCTTGTAATATCAGTTCTTTCCGGTAATCCCAAGCTAGTGCGCTAGAAGGAGTATATCCATATTGCTGCGTGGTCACATAGTTGTCACAGAGTATGTTGTGGGAGAAAACCTTTAGGCGTTCTTGGTTTGCGGGGATCGGGGCTCCATCCATAAGATCAAGCATAGTTCTACTAGCAGGTGGGAGAGGAACTATGGCATATTAGAGACTAGTATTCACATATTACCAGAAGGAACTCACCTGGTGCTTGCTCTAGAAGATGATGGATTAGAGATTTTGTTCCCTTCTCCATCAACTCCTGTTTCATGCCACTATCTAGAGGATTGCCTTCAATGCCTAACACCTCCAACATATATAATGATCCCAATTCGTTGGGCAATGTACGAATATTGTTATCAAATAACATGAGATTCTTCAAGTATACACACATTCCCAACTCAGGTGGAAGCTCAGCCAACTGATTATTTGAGGCATCTAGATACGTCAAGAACCTCAGTTGCCCAATGGCAGCTGGGATATAACTGATCTTATTTGATGCCACGTATAGCTCATTCAGGAACGTATAGTTGAATAATGCGGGAGCCAGAACTCGGAGACCTTGTCCACTCAGATCCATGTTATGCCAATCTTGACGTTTCATTCCAACATCCATATTAGAAGGTCGGCCTCGATCAGCGGTCTGGGGTTCATTTTCTGTGTTTGTAGGAGCGGCAGGTGCCGCGGAAATCCCCCTATTCTCTCCAGCTTTCATCCGAGCATAATGGTGTGGAGCATGCTGATCTATCATAGCAGCATGAGCTTTCTCTGACTCCTTATATAGCTTCAGCTGTTCCGCCCAGTGCTCAGTAATCTGTTGTGGTTGACTGCCCCGTGACGCTGTAACTTGTCCATTGTGAATGCTTGTAGGTGTAAAGCTTGGGGTCGTGTTCGATAATACGGTGGATGAATAGGTTGTGTGGTGGCCCAGCACTGATCCATTCGTGTTGTGACTATTATGATCTTGTTGGATACCGGTGTGATGTTGAGCATGCTGCTGTTGTTGCTGCTGCTGTTGTTGTTGCTGCTGCTGCTGATGGGTCGTGTGGTTTTGAAAATTGTACATCAGAGGCATGCCCCGCCCACCAGGACCTCCATTTACACGGGAGTGTTGGCCTTGTTGGTGGCTCTGATTAAACATCCCGTATAGAGACTGTGCCGGGGAGCGAGAATCGGGAGATCGAGAAGGGGAAGGTGCGTCTGAGCCAAAGGCTGATCTTAAGTTATTCGGCGGGGTACTACTGCGCAAAGGATGACGTTGATGGGGCAGCTGTGCGTGTTGTGGGTAGTAGTAGTTCCCAGCGCTCTGTGGGAACCGGTAACCATCGGCCATCTAAACCCCCCACAGCTACTTCTGACGACGGCTTTGGCTCACAATGTTGAGCACAGGCCTTGAAAACTTGCAGATATGATATACTGCTTAAGTAGGTAATTGGGAGAGCGGAGATCGGAGCCTTTTGTGTCGGTACATAGGTCTGCTGTGCTTGCCTTCTCCACATAGACCTCAATTCCAAGTGATAGCGCAGCAAGCGCCGGGAGGTTTTATCTATAAATTGGCGTGGTTGCGATTGTATCTCGGTCAGGTGGGTTGGGACAAAGGTTGAGTCCGTCGATAAATGGCCGTAAACGGAGGATCTCGCTACCTCGGACTAGATTCACTTGATAGGACTGCTTGGCAGTATTTGGATCGCACTGAACGAGTGGTTTTATCCTTGCTATAGGGCAATATCAGCACTTATACTCGACGATGTATGTCTTTGCTACAAGTCTCGGAGGGGACTTGTGGAAACGCTGATACCTTGACGCTAGCTAGAAGTGAATCTCAAGGCCAGTTGATTGATATGGTCTTCAAGGGTACAGGCATCGGCTTTAGTTCGCAGTAAGGAGCTTGATTGCGACTGCAGAGTCCTGTAGAGCTTCAAATGCAACTGAGGTAGCTGGCGACTAAACCGGAGAAGCTAGTGTGAAAAATCACGTGATTGGGACGTAGCCTTGGGATGCTGAAACACGACAACATGACTTTCCGTAGTTGAATCAACAAGAGTCTGTGGGAGCATCTCTCAATAAGCGTCACGCACAGCACTAGATCAGATAAAAACAAAAATGCAGGGTTGAGGTTCTGTATTTCTGATTTACAATATCCAGACTGAATTCACCTAAAAACTAGGTTGACTAGAGCAGAGTTAAAAGGTTTAGGTGTCTATCTTAAAAACAGGTGACAAAGTTTGAAATTTACTAATCCAGTCTGATTCTGGCTTCGGTTCTAGCCCAAATAGAACATCTGAAGCTACCTCACCTCTATGCCGTAGCAGAATAATCATCATTCTATCATAAGCTGCAGGGTTTCTACAGCGTTTAATATCACAGCGCTTATTTGACTATCGATAATCGCATTGTGTATTTAGCCGACGGTATCAACGGTTCCACTGCGACGACCAACCTTCCGACTCTACAACTATGGTCATTCAGGATCTGACGGTAACATGCTTGCATTCAAGCAACTAGTCTACCCCAGTTGTTAGTCGGAAGACTTAAGCTCTTCGTTATAATATTGAGGATGGAGTTACAAGGTGCTANTTTTTTTTGTTGGAGCTTCTTAGAGTTTCCTACTACACACTGAAGAGGCTAGAAGCACATTTCCTGCTCTACGTGTACTACTACTGCATATTTCTCGATTGGAAGAGCAAGAGGAAGAGGACCGAGGACAGAATAAGAGCCACTCGCCTTTATTGAAAGAAATCGCGGGGGAAACTAGAAGTCGTCAATCAAACCACATTTCATCACGAACGCCTCGCATGGGCACGGTAGGTGGCTTTTCGGAACCAGCCTTCTTGGGACCTTCACCTAGGATGAGACCGGAAAGTCGGAAAGATTGGTGGAAGCAGCAGGATATATGGAGGTTGCAACAATTACAACAGCCGCACAATGCAGCACGTTGAATCTAGAAATGCGGTGTTTGCCTTCGGGCAAGCATGCTACAATAATGCTACCGCACACTGAAGGAACCCCAAAAAGGAACCCAGGCCCGTACCATGCCACTGCCACCAATACTAGCCATCCAGCCACGCTGGCCCCCTTATTGCTGGCGCCTTTTCCCAGCCCGAGAGCCAGCAAATTACGTGAGCACACACAAATCGAAAGTGCTCAGCAACGCCCAGTCACCAGTGTCCAGTTGCGCTTCTCGTCTCGCTCTGCTTTCTTATCAGCAGCGAGCTCAGAAACGGCCGTGGCTAGCAACGGCTGGATAAGTATATAGATCTGCTGGATTCTCCTGGCGCCGTACCCTCCCCCTAATACAAAGTACCGTACGGAAGTACCATAGACGATCCCGTCGTTCTAGTCGCCAGGTCGCCACGGTCGCTTAGGACTCCCCGTCGTCCGCGGGTGTCGCATGTGCAATTACCCCATGCTTCAATCCCCAGATCGCTACTCTCTCCGCCACTCTATCCAACATCTGCAGCACCCACCCCATGACCTATAGCGCATCTTTGCTCACAACCATTATTGATTCAAAGCCCTTTTGCATGCCGCGCGAATAGGCCGATGTAGGTTCGCAGCCGGGATTCGTTGTTGGAAGCCGCGCACTTGGCCCCGCGGTCAAGTCTCCATTAGGCAAAATCAGCAAAGAGCCTGTAGCTAATAACAGTGCTGTAAGCTGGGTCTCGGGGCAGATCCAGTGGGCTTCTGTAACGCAGCGCCCAGAAAGAAGCAAGCATGGCGGAAGCTGCTTTTTTCTCGAACATGGCTGCTCAACGGGATGCTCGAAAACGACGACCCTCCACCAACAACAATAAAGGCTCGGCTTCTCTGCAGGCGCAATCCAAGTCTTCATTGATAAAGAAACCCGGCTCCAGCTCCAGCTCCAGGGCCGACGCGCAGTCAGCATCCAAGGGCGAAGCGACGACACCTGAAGGCGGCCATACTATCATCCTGTCCAAGGACGACCAGAAGAGATCCGACTCGGTTTCGATTGCCAGTTCCAACTCTGTAGGAACCCATTCCACTTTATCAGCTAACAAGTCGTCGTCGTTGTCGTCGTCTGCTCAGCATCTTGGGTCCGATCGCATGCTTTCGACTCCACTCCCCGACTACAAACGAGCTGCGAATCAATCGAACAGGGCAAGGGCCGCCGCAGCGTCGCACGCTGCTGCCAACCGAAAATCATCCTCAGTCTCTGCGACTAGTTCCGACCGCAACAAACATGTCGCCAACGCGTCGGCGGCGGCGGACTCGATGGGAACAAACAGAGTTGATGTTGCTGGCCGCTCCAGCAGCGTGTCTGGCAGCACTGGCTCAAGTGGTCTCACGGCAATAACCTCGAGCGATCTATCAGCATCTCAAGTTTCGTTGCACAACAACCACCCCTTTGTGCGACGCAATGGCAGACGATATCTACGAGACCCAACTCTCCCCTATCCTCTTCCCTGCGACCTTGCGGAGATCCATCGGCAGACATTACGCACCATGCTCTATGTACAGGTGTTTGGTGGTCCTACCTGCTCTCCTACGTTTGCTCACAAACCCCCGAAACGTGTCCTCGATGTTGGTTGTGGCCCGGGCTTCTGGAGCGTGATGTGCCATCGCCACTTTGCAAAACGAGGATATTCATCCATAGCCTTTACTGGTATCGACATCGCTCCTCTCGCACCAGTCTCGGACATGGATGCTGACATGAACTGGCGGTTCGTACAGCACGATCTACGGAGGACTCCTCTACCATTCCGTGATGAAGAGTTCAACCTGATCATGATCAAAGATATGAGTCTGGTCTCTCCTATCTCGGGATCCATACAACAGCAAGAATTGATGGATGACTATCTACGGATTTTGAAGCCTGGCGGGACAATCGAGTTTTGGGATGGCGATTATGCAATACGTATGCTGCTCCCACATCCCTCCCAATCGGGCAACCCGGATGAAGACAATCACAGCAGTAACAGCTATAACAATAACGAAGACGAGGAGCCAGACCGTGCAGAAGAGCTCGGTCTCTATACCTTGACACCGCAAACTTCGTTGGGGCCACCACAAAACCAATACCTGGCGGACTACAATGGATGGATAACGAAGGCCCTCGAACCTCGCAAACTTACACCCATGCCATGCACCTTAATCCGGCCACTGCTCGTTCAAGAGCCTGACCTAACGGATATTAGTGACTGGCGCTTAGCGATCCCCCTAGGAGAAGAAGTCCGGTGGGAGAAAGAGGGCATTGGCGGTGCGGTAACTGCCACCAGCAACTCTAGCCTCGGAGCACATACGGTCTCAAAGGGAAAAACGAAAGAGTCTGGCCAGCACCACCGCAAGCATCTGACCCCTAGCCAGGCAGCGTTGCGGTCGACGGCCCTCACGACTGTAGTGCAGATGATTGAAAGCTTGGAGCCCATGCTGAGGGAGGCTAGCGGGAAAGGTCAAGATGAGTGGGATCGGTGGTATGGAAGCATGATGAATGATTTACTGAAGCAGAATGGGGCTTCTTGGGGGGAGTGCCTTGAGATTGGTGCCTGGTGGGCGCAGAAGAAGAAACCGGCATCTTGAGGTATTTATCTTGTGGTCGTGTTATAAATACCCACAGTGGAAGGTGTATGTGAGCAAGACAGGTCTAAGAGGATAGAAATGTCCTTTGTCGACTGGCTGAATTCAATGTTGTTGCGTTCATTGCTCTTTCTACCCACGAGATACATACATTTACTGGACTGTGCCACATTATGCAAGCTACATTCTCTCCCATATCTCTAGTAGCTTCTGCTATTCCTTATCACACATCACTTCGAACGTCACGAACTATCCTACTAAGGCTCTAAAACCTAATTCTCTTTCCCCTCTTCAATTCGCATAATCATATGGAGTCTCTTCAATCACAATGCGCCTTTGAAGTGGCAGAACTTTAGTCCTCGTCTCTGGGAAGTGGTATTAATTAAGTTCAACATTCGTCGCAATATTTATTCATCATTTCCATCTTCAATGGCTTCGTTTTCTCATATCTTATCGTACCGTTGACGGAGCGCTCGATATCGTTTCAGATAGTATCTAGATATACCCAACCGAATTGCATTAGTTTCCAGTTCCACATGGAAGCCAGATATACGCATCGCATTATTAAGGGGGAAAATGGCCTTGTTCCACATGCATATTTTGTTGTTGCTCTCAATGGTGATCTCGAATCAAGAGTATTTAGGATCTTAAAGAAAAGCTAGTTACTTACAATGCTTCTATTTCTGAAAGATATATATATAATGTTAGTGAATGTCCGATCGATTATAGCTATTTCCATAAGGCCAATATNAAAAAATTCTTTATGTTTTTAGAGGAAAGCAAAATGATAGATAATACCTTTCCTGACGTACTCTGCCCGATTAATGCAATCTCTTATTTCAGCCTCATCTGTCAAATGTGCTTTGCTTGCGAAAGCTTTGTGTAGCCGTGGTCGAAAGTATCCGTATCCAAGAGGATAGTCTTTACCCAGGTGCAAGAGTTCTATTGAAGCGACAACATAAGCACCCTGGAATGAACTGAGGCTTCTTGCATTTGCATCACCGGAACTTAAGAATCCGCTGGTCATGAAATGCCTAGTCATATACTATACCTTTGTAGATATTGATCACGTCTCTTCGCAAAGTTGGGTTCGTCATTGTTGCCCTTTTCTATATCCCTAGTGTGCTGATGTTGTTGCGTAACAACAACTTCGATCGAGCAAAAAAGATTGGATCGCGTCAATTTTGAGCCATGAACTTCACTCAATTGATATCGGTAGATGAAGTTATGACAAAGAAGATCATTGGCTGTGAGGTCGAGGGTTCGTCTGTTCCGGCATTGCACCTGTAAGCTTTCCTCTGGACGCCGCTTCCGAACTGCGGGGGCCTAGTAAGCACCGAGCAATCGGATCACCAAATTCGATGGACCTCGGATAGCTTCAACGCAATTGAAGAGATACGACGTCCCTTCAACTCTCTCTGTCAGCAAGGTGACGAGAGGAACTGAGGCACGATGTCTCCTTCTATACAGTCCTTACCTCTTCTCACACGTTCAACAAACCATCTCCGGCTTCTCGTTCTCTCGACTACACCATTATGCTCTCAGCCTCATCCTCATCATCATCCTCTACCTCCTCGCGCCCCGGTGAATAGAATATCTTCAAAAAGATATCTCTCCTCCTCCAATCTAAACTCGAACAGTTCAACCTCCACCTCCACCTCCACCTCCAACGGAGAAGCCTCCCTCACCGATCCTACTCCTTTCCAATCCCGCTGGCTATCCACCACCAAGTCGCGTATAGGGAAATGCATACTCTGGGGTCTGGATCACGAGCAGACGCAGCGTGCGGCTGCTGTTTTGAAGGTGTTAGGTGAGGAGTGGAGGGTGCTGGTCGCTGGGCAGGAAGGATTTTTGACGAGTAAGAAACGGGCTGGGTTGGTGAGACAGAAGGTTGTGTGGGGGGAGATGGATAGTATGGTTTGTAAATTTCAATTTTTTTTTATGATTCCTCCCTCTTTTTTGTTTCTTCCTTAGGAGTGAGGTGTTTAAGGGCTTAATATCTTTTCTAGACGGGGGTTTTATTTTATTATTTGCTTATTAAAGGCAATTGAGGGGAAATCTCGGAAGCAGTCTAGTCTTTGTCTTCTCTTCTTGTCTTCCTTCATATATACTGGAGGTTAATCGGAGTATTGTTTTTTAAGGAATTTCAGCTAAATAGAATATCCCAGGCTCACGTTAACAACGTAACATACGTACGATACGCTGAGAGTGCACGAATAAATTGGGCATACAACTATGCTGTACATATTGATCCCAAGAATCAGGAGAAATGGAGTAAATTATGGACACCTAAAGGAGATGGGTTAATATTAAGGAGCATGAGGACGGATTATAAATTTGTCAGTCCAGTGATCCTCTATCTCTAGATCTCTCCCCTCATATGCTTCACTTTGTCTTGTTATACTCTTCCACCAATCTCATGGGTGTTGTAGAGAATCTATTTTGCTGACGTCCTGATAGCCTATGACCTGGCCAGATCACATCTCAGTCTTCCACAAACTTCGATCCCTGCCTAAGGCCTCCGATACATCCTTCATCCTAGATGTAATGATTCTCTCCGAACTCCACCAGCGGCCAGCGGCTCGTTGTGTTGAAGATATAGTAGTGTATGACTATCGGAAAGCCAAGAAAATGGTTTTGCCACCGTTCGTGATGGACGCATTTGTAAAGACGTGGGAGGAGCAGGAGGATGCAAAAAGGAAGAGTTTAGAGAGAATTGAAGAGATAGAGAAGCAAGTTAGGAAGTTAGAAACGGATAGTTGGGATAGAGAAGGTGCTGTGGAAGATCTTGGCAGCTCGTCGTGATGGAGATTGAAAGAAATTTACGAAGAGATGGGATTTAGATAAATATTTTCAAAGATAGTAAAGTCTTATGGATTTCTAGACATAGAACGTCTCGGATTTGGCGCAAGAATATTAGAGCATTTGGCGCCATCTAGCTTACTGGCTGTGCTTCTGCTTCTGCTTCTGGAAATAAGTAAGTTGAATTTCCTTTAAAATTTTTACCATGTATATATATCTATGTTGATCCTATTTCTCATTTCTGACTATGTTTCAAGAATATTTTTTGGTGTCTACAAGGGTATAGAAATACAACATCTAGCGCCTCTCAGCTGTTATGGTTATTTCGGACTTATTTCTCCTTTCTATGCTTTCTGCCTCTGGGGATTTTTCTTTGGTGTTTTTTACATGTGATCAACAACTCGGACTTCCACTTGCTCCTTCCTTTTTGGGAGACTGATGTTCTGCGCACCAGGAATTCGATAGGGAAGCTACGTTCTGTCGTATATTCTTTTCTTCTTTCTCATTTTTCCTGTTTAGATGCTACTTTTGCTGTAAAAAGATGATGCTTAATCTTTTGCTTGACTCGTTTTACCTTGCGAACTCAAATCTTCTACGATTTATATTGTTCTGTGAAAGCATAGCCTATATTTTACTGTGTAGAGACTGAAGATCAAGTAATAAAAATATACATTAGTAGCATGTGGAGAGGCTTATGCGACAAACTCGGTGCATTCACGTGGACCTCGTGAGGGATACCCTTATCTCCTATCATATCTATATTCAAGGTTCTTACTAGTTATCAAGTGTTGGAGATCACTAACCTAGGGTTTTTCTTTGCTGATCTGATCTACTCGCAGCATNGGGGGATTGAATCGACTTCGATTTCTGAGTTGCCTGGCAACACATATCATTCCATAATAAAAGCACCACAGCAAACCCCTCAACAGGAAAAGAATTTATCTTTTTGACTCCACTACTTACAACCAAAGAGAAATTGCTCTTAAATGCAACTCTACTTCATTCGCCCTGAGTGAAGCCTTGTCAAACCCGCTAGGGCAAGAATTGGACTTGATCAACAAGCGTTTCTGAGTGCAAGTCAGAATCACTAACCACTCACTCTGGTCGTCTGCGGTCATAATTCCGTTAGCTGCATTGCAGTGATTGCCAACAGCCGGCACTACTGTAAAAGTATGGCAACATCGATCACTTAGAAAAGTGGAAACGGGTGATCAAAATCCCCTCACCACTCTCCAAATGGCCACAGAGAGCTGGGGTCTTCTAAGCACGGGTGGCCACAAAATGAGCACTGCAAAAGATAGATACCACCCAAAGGATCTAGTACGCTACAATAACTTTTTATTGATCCAAACGGCATGAAAAAGTGAAACGATTTGCAGATAGGACATGGACAAGGTATTGAGATGGAGGTGCAGAAACAATACCCCACGCTAGATATATCCTCTCTCGCACTCTTTAACCACTTAACTTGGACGAGGTAGACAATTACCCCTCCATGGAGGCTGGGAGCGGCTTTTAAAAGGACGACACTTGTATGGCTTGATTCGGGCTTTGTCGTGAGCTTACCATTCCTTCAGGCAACACATACCTTATTGATTGTACAGGCCCTTCGTCCACTACTCTGGATCCTAGAGAAGAGGTGCACCTTTTCTTATGCCTTGCACCCTAGTAAAAGGGTTAGGTTTTCCCGTCACTGGCTGGATACATAACAACAGTATTGCATCCGCGGAATATTAGTGGTGGTGGATAGGGAAAAGAAAACCAGACACGGGAAAAACAGAGACATGCATTGAGCTTATTATGAATGCCAAAAGCATAACAAAAGCGGATGAGGGGAAAAAAGGATGCAAGATTACTCAGTCACCTTGCTCCAGAGAGTGGAAAAGAAAAGAGAAAATATCGCATGCTATACGATGCCAGTTAGCCGCGATTACAGTACTTAGTGTTTCACTCGCATGTACGACTGACTGTACAGCGCTTATGAGAGTCTGAAGAACCTTGCAAGCCTCCAAATCAGTCAGATACAGTGTCCTAATTAATACAGGATTATCAAAAAAATAGCCCCGCTTTCGGGGCTTTCTTAGGGGACATCAGTCATGTGACGGAACAAACCCTGCGCGTCGAAGAGAGTTCCAGGCTTGGGGCTCAGATCCACTATTTCAAGTCGTATCGAACGATATGTTGACTGCTTGAGCACAACCCTTCAAACCTGGCTTCAATGCGCGAACAAGCTACTGCATAGTTGAGGTGGGATGGGAGGTTTGGAGTGGTTGATATAAATGAATTTGCGCAGGCTGAGGGCGAATCAGAGAGAAGGCCGGTGATTATCCTGCAGGCGCTGTGCCCTACAGACAGGCCTTTTAGCCAAAGCCTCCACTGTCGCATCTGCACAGACAAGGAGTACATGAATATCTTCCCTCCTTCAGGAGCCTTGACCATTGGGCGACGGAATCTAGCTGTTTCTGGTTGCGTGAATCGAGAAACAACATTCGACCTCTTGAGCCAGGATTCTCTTTCTTGCGGTGAGCAGTTGATTATTCAGGTATTCCGGTCATTGATCATCCATCCGATCAACCAACCAGCAAGCCAGAACCACAGCTCTAGCATTATTTTCCGATGCCAATCTGACAAGTGAGATTGACGAAGAGAGTGGACAAGCGAGAACGGAAGGTGTATGCGAATTACCGGTGATGGGGGGAATTGGCATTACTGATGGCAAACATCTCACGACTCGCAATCCAATTTCTAGTGGACTAGTGAAAGAGGGGCGGAAGAGAAAGAAAGAGAGAGGAAAAAAATAATATACAAAAAAAAAAGGGATTTTACGGGGCATTCTACACAGTTTTGCTACTGTAGGAAAATTTGCGGTGGTCACATCGCGATCGCGTCGAGACTTGTACTCCACTTTCTGCCCAAGCATAACCGTTTCTTATCTGCTAAGAAACGGGTTTCCAGGACCAGCTTGTCAGAAAAGATGAAGAGTCATCACACCATCACGTAAGAGGAGGCGTCGACGGTATCCTAACTGGGGCGCGTGAAAAGGCTTCAACATTGCATCTCCACGAACAAAGCTCCTAGGGCAGGATGGTTATAGGTCCTCCGTAGGTCCTCTGGGGGTCCTGCAAACCCCTCTGCTCTGCTCCATCTGCTTCATCCTATGACGTCTCGCGGCAGCCCACCAGCTGCTCTAGTTGCTTCTAGTTGCTCCAACTTTGCAACTAGCATCTGAGTCGGGAGCCCAATTTTGAGCTCAAGTGCCGACAGGGCAGCGTCCACCCAAGAGGCNAAAAAAAAGCAGAAAAGTGGGCGGGCGTTGTGCTTGCAGTTGCTGCTTCGGAGGGACGACCAGGGCCAAACCCGATGCTCTCCGCACCGACTAGCGCCCAAAACGGCCATGTCCAGGCGTATCTCCCCAGCTCTCTTCCGTTCTCGTTCGCAATAATAAGGTTCGCCGTCGATCATTAACTGCAGAGATAAGCACCAAGCGGTGGCACGGTGGGTGTCGGCACTCCAAGGGTGGTGACTGGGAAGTACTGTACGCTGGGTGCTCGTGCCCTCCTAAGACGTCCAGTGAGAGATGGGAGATTTGGAGATGTGCTGCTTGGTTTCGGTGCTGGGCTGTCGCTCTAGCCCCGTCTTATGCCTCTTATGCCTCTTCTACCTCTCACGCCTCTCTGTCCCCCCCGGATCTTCTTGCTCCATGAGGTGGAATGATTGGCCTGCGCGTCTGCACTGTACTCCACGAGCGGGGGCCGAGCGAGATGAAGGATTGATTAATTAATTTACAGTATTACGGGTGCTTGTGCTTTTGTGTGCTGTACTGGGCAATGTTGCTCTAGCTTATTATGCTGCTCTGGGAATAATACCGTATTATGCTTGTATGCTTCTCCAACAACAAAACACAACTGTGCGGAGAAATCTAAATTCCAGTAGATCGCGCTCGCAGGCACGGATGACTCGCGGGATATGGTTGGAGCTGCGAGATGAGCGATGTGGCGGTCGTATATTCTCCGTCGTTCAGAACGGGCGCGATTAATAATTACCGGTGTGTCGTCAGTCAAATGGTTGGTGGTGGACGGTGCAAGTGTGTTGTGTGTTGTTGTATTGCTGCATCTAGAGCAGCGTTCCATTGATATTGCGATTTGTTATTGTATTCCATGATTGAGCTGTATCACGACATCCTCCTCCTTCGTGCAGCAGCCATATCGCCATTCTACAGCAACCACCAGCCCATTGGATCTGCGCTTCGACCTCGTCCTGCAACCGGCATCACAGACAGCACGAGGCCGATCGAACCAACGCTTAGGGCTCATGATTCCGAAGCATCCATCACCATCCTGTGCCTGCGCCTACGCCCGTCTCGTCATCGGCTGTGAATGCTGCGGGTGGCTTGAGCGAGTGCCGGGTGAGGAAAGGCTGGATGGATGGAGATGGAGGGCGACAAGTTTATTTTCCAGTGGGATTTGTGGCCGATAGTGGAGTGAGTTAAATTAGGAAGAGAGGAGAGAGGAGTTTAACTTCGTTAGTCAGTAATTATCCGGCTTTTGTATGGTCCAAGTCCGGGTCCAGAGCAACAAACAAACAACAAATGAAAAGAAGAAAAACACACACAAAAAAGGAGAAGTGGCCCCAGGCATCCAAGGCCACCAACAAAGTAAGCGTTTCTCGTTAAACGCTCCCTAAGCAAAAAAGTGCCCGGACGTTGTTCTCCCAGCACCAAAAGGCCCCAAAACCACCACTTACCAAAACACAATCCCAGCTACCACTAAGAATAATTTACGCCTCCCCGACCTAACCTCGACTAAACCTCGACTCTTGTTAAAACCTCCCCCATTCCAACTTCCCCCTTCCCCTCCTACCTCAAAATCATAAATCACCACCACCACGACCCCGCCACTCCTTTTCCACCCACAACCACCACCGCGAATCGTCTCCGGATGATGACGGCTCCCTAACGGCCTACTTCTGGATCTTCTATATACTGTGCAGTCGCGCCTCGAGCACGTTCTGCATCGCCGGCCTCCTCCACAACGTTGTCGTCCTCAGATCAGCTTCCGTGGCTGCGGCTCTCCCCAGCATCTCTCCTTCGCGGCTGGCCTGGCT
>NCSJ02000394.1:0-37101 GCA_002812745.2 Scytalidium lignicola
ACCCGAGGCACTTTGGCCGGCGCAGCACCCGCCAGGCCAGTGTCTTTGCGCTGGCTGAGCAGCTGCAGCAGGCCTGTTGGGCTCGGGTGGCTGCAGCTCCCCGGCTTGAGCGGGGGAGGTGGTTCCGCTTGTCCCCCGATCGTGCTGAGTCGGATACCGAGGATGAGGAGGACGACGAGGAGGAGGAGAACAAGGAGGATGCAGGTCGGGACTACCCAGCGCTCAAGGACGAGGCCGTCATCAATATAGCCCTCGTGAATTTCCTAAATGCCGTGACCCTGGGCACTGGCACGGAGCGCTGGTGGAACCCTGAGCGGAAGGCCTTCCACGCCTCCTTTGGCA
The DNA here is from genome assembly GCA_002812745.2 of Scytalidium lignicola. Lineage (NCBI taxonomy): Eukaryota > Fungi > Ascomycota > Leotiomycetes > Scytalidium > Scytalidium lignicola. The sequence continues at coordinate 343 of NCSJ02000394.1, forward strand.
CCGATGCCAATGGAGAGCCCGTCGGTTTGGAGGCCCATGTTGACGGGCATTTGCAGGAGCTGGGTACCGGGCACACCCATGCGCTGGTGGAGGTGAAGCGGACGGCACGCACGGCCAAGCTGCGCATGCAGGAAGGGGCGGAGATGGTGACCTAGATCTCCCAGGCCGCGCAGACCGGCCACAATCCGGAGCGGTAAGTAGACTCTACCCTATACACTAATTGGAATCATTTGCTAACAAGCCAAAAGGCGGCCCATAGTGTCCCAGGACCGAGATCAGATTTTCGTGACCTTTGCCGGGTACGATGCAAATTACCTGCGGTACCTGGGAGGGGATCCGGGCCCTGTCTCCTTCCTGACGATGCATGAATTTGGCTCATGGGATATCCGGAATCCTGACCATATGAACTTCTTTGGCGCCCTGGTGGTTGCCATTGCGACGCCCCCGTGATGTGGAAGTGGATGGGCCCTCTGTAGTTGCGCTGCTTCGTGGGGAAAGCTTCAAATAGGCTCCATTGCAATCAGTAGGCCGTAGGACGAACAGGCATGGATGTCCTACGCGGGCCCAACCGCAAGTATCAACTAGCATGGTAGTCATGTATATAGTCAATTCTAAGTTCCTGTTTGAGGATTCTAAGCTTTCAGAGATGATCCTGGTGACTGTCTCTTCCAACTCCGTAATATGCAAGCTGTCCATGCCCTTAGAGTACATACGAACTGCGAAACAGTACTCTGATGATTTGCCGTTTTTGCTACGGTAATACAGCTGGATATCTCTAGATGGCAGCGCCTGGAACCTGCGCACTACTCTTGCGTGCTGCATATCCTTCTGCTGTTTAAGAGTAGCTTAATCCGCAATGCAGCCACTTTCTCTACACAATAATATCGTCACTGCATGAACCTTACCACAATCGGCGGGCACAGAAGTCAACCAACTTATCCGGTAAGTTATGAGCCTAGATTACGCAGTTATATGCAACTAAACTAATGAGAGTCTAAATCAACTCCGGTCAAAGATCCTTGTGAGTTTTATAAGGAAGCACGGACTATCAGGACATCTTGATAGGTTTAGAGAAGTAGCTGTGTTTGAAATCGGTACGGTAACAGGCATCAACCAGATTTATGGAAACTACAGTACGTGGACACTTGTCTGAGTGAACACGCTTATTTAATGCATTTTCAGTACGAATTAGCAGTTTTGACAATCTTCTACAATCATGATCATCGTTATAACAATATACAATACAATCTCTACTTTCCTTAAAATCACAACACCTTTTAGTGTTGCATAAACTTTATATTTATAAAGGTGTAGTTTATCTGATACGAGGTAGTGTTAAAGATATATGTAAAAATTGCTATACTACCATTTACGTATGGGCTGGCCGATTCATGAATGGGCCATATTTACGCATGGGCCATAAGGGGAGGTGGAAGAATCTGCCAATTAAAAGAATGATAGTGTACTCGAGGACTACAGTAACGTTCGAAATCAACTTCAGGTTCCACTCATTGACTTTGTATTTGCGCCACATTCTAGAGCACACACTAGTATCAATATAGGTAGCTCTTTTCCCAATTAAGCCTTTTTCTTGAGCACGCCCCAAATCCTAGGCAAGTAACTATACGGATCGTCGGCCACCTCAATGTCACCAGGGTTCTCCCACTCCCCAGCCGCAAGGATATCCGCCTTGATATCCCGATTTATACAACACCCGACGAATGCGCTCCAAATAGGATTCAAACAAACTATTCTTATATTAGCCCCATCCACACAGCTTCCAAAGCACACCTTTAATGTGCGAACCAATACGTACCTTGTGTCGTGGCCGTAACAGTATCCTTATTCTTCTCATGCTCCCAAAATACAAAGCTACCCCCAGGCTTTAACAACTTCCACACCTCTCTCATCACACTCTTCACATCCTTCACTGCGCACAGCACTTGGATACTCAGTACGGTGTCCATACTCCCCTCTGTAATCCCCTCCCTTCTCAAAATCTCGCTTTCCTCAACACCACACGCTAGAAACTTGTACTTATCCTGGAGATCAAGTTTCTTAGCCTTTGCGGTAAGGGTGTCTCTATAGTGGGGGTTGGGATCAACGGCGTATATGAACTTTACGAGGGATGGATCGTAGCGCTGGATTTGGTTGCCTGGTCCGGGGCCGAGTTCGAGGATTTTGCCTTGAGCGGAACAGACAAGGGAGGAGACACACGTGGTGTCTTCATAGGCGATAAAGCCGCTGGCTGTGCATGAGATTTAGTATGTTGGGGGTTTGGGTTGAAGACAGAGAAGTTACAAGTTGTGATGAAGAGTTTTGCTACGGCGGCGTCTCGAATTCGTTGGGGATGTGTAAGTGAGGCGAGGCCGTCTTTGCGAAGGGCTTCTTTGAAAGCGTCGTAGTGCACTATTTTAAGGAATTAGTATGTTGGTATAAGTGAGGATGAGGAAGGAGAATTACATTTGACGGATAACCAGATGAGCTGGAATAGTCTGAAGATGCCACTGAGGCGGCTATTACCGGCCATGGTGCTTTATTTAATATAACTTGTGTCACGCAGAGATCTAAGCGAGCATTTATTGTGTGTGTGGTAGGAAAGGAGACGAGCTCTTGTTGAATTGTGTGTATGGTCTAAATAAGAAAGGACGATAAAATGAGTTTAGTGCTCGATGTGCTGATATAAAACGAGCTCTGCTGCAGTGCGCTAAGTGCTCGGAGATCCATTCCACCGATCATCCCCACTTCCAAGTGACAACCTGTAAGCATAAAGATGATAAATTATACTGAGGCAGTGATATATCCTCATGTAATGTAAGGGCGGATCGAGCAAAAACAAACAGAAGTAAGTTTTTCCAATACGTAGGTATGGGTTGAGCTGATAGGACGTTCCCAAGGCTTATAAACCTTAAGAAGGATGTGACTGCTGTGTGCTTGTTGATAGGACCACCGCAATGCTCCAGAGGCGAGAGATATTTCCTGTTGAAGAGGTCAGGAAAAGTTCGCTGCCGCCAGTATGGGTGAGGCTTCTAATTCTGCGGTAAGGCATTGTGATATTCGAGAGTAAATATCGCTTGATTTTGAGAGGTAGCAGTGAGTTCCTTCTACAGAACAGAGCTCACGCAAAATCAAGCCCCCCAAATTGAGGGTAGAAGTCTATATCTTCACGTGACACAATAGAGTTCTGATGCTCAGCGATATTGACTAAATCCTCAGGCAAAGTTGGATATGTCACGTGAGACAAGAAGCTGAGCGAATAGGGATGCAGTCCTAAGCCGATTTCGAACGCTACTGCACAGTAAGGACTTTAATATGTGAGACTTTGGCAGACGCGAGACGATAAGGCCGATGCTGGCTTGAATGCGACTTTAGATCCAGGATCTGTTCAACCAAGATTTTGTTTATGTCCGTAAGATTTTTGTGCCTGGAGAAATCATTACTGAGCTGGATGTAAGTTACCAGGCGTTACAGTACCTCCAGCCACAGTTGATCTTTATGCCTAAGGCTCAGAACTGTTGCAGCCATAGTGCGAGGTCCTAAAGTTCGAGTACGACCTTTTCATATGTATTAGGAGTGATAAGAGCTGGATGGTGGAGCTATCGTGAAGGAACTCTATTTTCCTAGAAACAGAGACATTTCCATAAACCAGGCCCGAGGGCGTTAAATACTAAAGTGTGGGGAAATCTGGGGTACTGGGTCTCCAATACGGGGTAAGAGGACGTACGCAGGGAACAGGAATTCCCTACCACCATACCGGTAGTTGCAATCCTCGGCTGCTTGGGCGATCAGCCGAAGTCTTGAGCATTAATTTGAGATTGCTTAAACATGTCCTTTTTAGGCTGAAAGCTAAATCGTACCTCCTCTTGGAAACACTCCTAGCTGCTATAGCGTTGAGAATTTGCAGGGTGCATTGTCGCGGGATGCGTTCGTCGCGGGATGCGAGACAACGGGGATACAATTAAAATGCCGCAGATGCCACAAACATACCACTAACATACCATAGGTCTTATATAGGTCTGTAATTATCAACTCCCACTCCCTTACCGACATCATCCTCATGTCCAATTCCTTCCTTGGGCGGGCTAACGAGCACCCCGCATTACTTTAGAGCACAGATCTACGGAGAAGGAGTTCCGTGTATTTACGGGATACGCTTTCTGGCCATGGTGTTTATTTGGGGTTCTCTTGGTCTGGAGGTGATTATTTTAAGCCCCTCTCTTTTTTGATCCCGGTGAACTCCAATATTTTAGGCCGTCGGGCGATTTACGGGATACCCTTTGTGGCTATTCGGCTTGTCTGTGTTCTTTGTACTTAAGACTGCTTTAGAGGACGAAGTTCCCTCTCTGTCCTGAAGTTTGGTTGATTCCCATATTCTAAGCTACTAAATATAATTCGTTGCAGTAGATCCCTGCTATAATCAAGAGATTACTAAGTTCACACTGAATTCCGGTGCATCTTATTATAAACGAGATATATGGGAAATTTCTATTTCTTAGAACTCTTCTGTATCACAAAGGTTTAAATGATCAGATATGGATATTCCAACACCTACTCTTCTCGTCATGGACAAACCCCCAAATCGATGGACGACGCTTCTTGCTAGCAAAACATTTCTGTTCTGGAGCATTTATTCCTTCCTATCTTTGGTTGTTATTGGATTTGACCTGTCACTTGCAGGCCAAGTCCTTTCAATGCCAGCCTTCAACAAGGAGTTCGGAAGGATCTTTGAAAACTCTTATGTCACTCCTGCGCTTTGGCAGTCCTTGTGGAACGGAATGAGTCAGCTTGGCCAGTGTATCGGGGCACTGGTGTCTACACCCATCAGCAATCATTATGGCCGCAGGTGGTCTTACATTGTTGCCTCCTGCACTTGCATCGTCGGCATTGCATTTCAATTTGCCTCCCACGAATGGAAGCTGATGTTGGTGGGAAAACTAATCAATGGGTTTGGCCTCGGCATGTGTTTCACCTTTGCACCACTCTATATTGGCGAGAACTGCTTTCCAGAACTGCGAGGGTTTTTCTTAGTCTTTCTCAATTGGTCAATTGTGTATGGGCAGTTTTTTGCAGCTCTCACGGCTCGATGGTCGGAGACCCTTTCTGGAAACGCCGCTTGGCGCATCCCCATTGGGATGCAATGGGTATTTCCTGTCGTTGCCTTGATCTTGATGCCGTTCTTCCCGGAATCTCCATACTACATTCTCACCAAAGAGAAAGATACAAAGAAGGCGCGAAAGGCCTTGGAAAGGTTATACAACAAACGCAATGTTGAACTAATCGACCGACGAATGAGAGAGTTGCAAGTCGAGATTGCAGCATATGATCAGATTTCAGAGGGAGTTACATGGAAGGACCCTCTACGGAAAAGAAATCTGGAGCGCACAGGCCTTACTTTTCTCACAGGGGCAACCCAACAAGTCATTGGCACCTCCTTCATCTTTTCCTACTTTGGATACTTCGTGCAACTCTTTGGGGTCGCTCAACCTTTTGATATGTCAGTCGTGTTCTACCTTGCTGGTATCATTGGCAATAGTATGGCGTTTTACTTGATCGAAAGGATAGGGAGGCGGACTCTAATCGTGCAGGGACTTCTTATTATGTGGGTCATGTTAATTCTGATTGGGGGACTTGCATTTGCTTCAGGAAGCAATATTCCTAATGCTCTTGTGGCGTTATTTGTGGTTTGGGGCTGGATATACAATGTCACCCTTGGAGCTGGAGCTTTGGTTCTCTCATCTGAAATATCTGATCTCCGCCTCAGGGCTTATACTCAGCCTCTTGTGACAATTGCTAATGCTGGCGTCGGATGGATAAGCAATTTCGTGTCACCATACCTGATTAACCCAGACGAAGCTGATCTTGGAGCCAAAGTTGGACTAATTTTTGGTGGCCTTGGATTCCTCTCGTGGATATGGGCGTACTTCTATGTGCCGGAGACCAATTCTCTTACTTATGTAGAACTGGCGTATTTATTCGAGAACAAAACGAACCGCCGCAAGTTTCCGGAAGCAATTGCTAAGCATCGGCAAGATCTTGCTAGAGATGAAAAAGTTAGGGAGGGGGTTCTTGTAACCGGGGATGAAGGAAAAGGGGCTGTTGAGCATACTGAATCTGTCTAGTGGCTGATGACTTGGAAACGAAATTTGGCGCGTAACGTTTTTAAGCGGTCTCCAAAATAGTTCGATAGGTGCGAACCTCAAGTCATAACTCTTATCTAGAAGAACTACGAATATTGACGGTTTCTAGAATGTGCTGTGTGTCTTCCATATCTATTTTAATAACTATGCAAAATGTGAACGGCTGTTAGAGTATGAGTTCTTGTAGTAGAGGCGTTGAAGAAGTACTTAGCAAGGTGAGATTATGCATCTGTACAAAGGAGGTAAAATTTAGTCATGTTCAGTAAATTTAAGGGGCACTAGATAGCAGGACACGAAGCATGCAAAATGGAGGGCATGTTCTCTAATCTTAGACTCTAGACGGATTCCCTAGCTCATTCATTAACACCCACTTCACCGTTATTCAGTGGCTCCTTGCCTTCTATAATGCTTTCACTTTATCTACAATTTAGGTTGAATATCCAGCTAAGGTTGTTTCTTATTGGAATACACTTAGGTGTGTAACGCAGCGTTGCAAAGAAAACCGTTCTAAATGAAAATACTAATACAATATGATAAATGCCAAGGATTTAGAGTTCAGCTGTGATCTTCATCTTCTCCTTTCCTTCCTCCTCCATATCCTCCCTTGCATTTAGTCTTTTCCACATCTCCGAACATCCAACGTCATTTCCATGTTGCGTTGCCGGTTGAAGAAATTCAAAGCTTGGCAAACGCGCATATATTACTTCATTTACCTGTACAAAATTAAAAGTTAGGACAGTTGGGAAAATCGAGCTGTAGCAAAATTACGTTACCTTTCCGAGAGTAAGTTTAAGAGATCCTTCCAGAGGAATAGGGGTGTATGTTTTTAGTGTGGAGTTCCCACTTATAAGTTTCAAAATATTCTGGACGACAATTTCGGCTTGGAATAGAGCAGCACGAGCCTGTTTAGGCCCTCCAGTGTGAGCTATATCACCCAAGGCGAAGTAATGCCCGTCATGGAATACTGAACTGGCATTTGAGTCGGCACCACTCGCGATGTTTTGGATCTGGAGCGTTTTGCCGACGAGAATTTCTCCATTTGGAGCGAGACATCTCGAAGCACCTGGAAGGAACATTCCTGAATTCGGTCTCAGGCCTGTACAAGGGAGCTGTAAAAACGAGTCAATACAGGTTTTATAAGGCTCATATGCAGCTAGAGATAGAGCATATGAAGCAAACTAGAAAGTGAAAAGAACTGAAAAGATTGCCACATACTATTAAGTCGAAGCTCTGTTGTGATCCGTCCGCCAAAGTAAGCACATTTCGAGCCTTGCCATCATCATTCTGTTTAAAATTTCTGGGAGATGGGATATTTGGTCTTTCATTCAAAAGAACATTGATGCCTAGCTTCTTTAATTGCTCAAATACATATTCATGTAGCTTCGAGCCAAATCGTGGTAAGAGGTGGTCTCTGGAGTGGATGAGAGTAACCTTCTTATCTGGATACGTATCCTTGATATCCGCTACCAATTGTATACCAGCTGCTCCACCACCAATTACCGCAATATTCTGTGCAGACTTGATCTGCTGTTGGAAACTCTGCAGTTCTTCAATTGCGTCCGGGCGTGAGACAGACCGGAGTCTTGTTGGTGGAGGTTGTGCAGCGCCGGTTGCCACAACCAAATATTCATACGGGATACTCCGTCCATCAACAAGATCTACCTGTTTCTCATTGAAATTGACAGACTTTGCTTCGCCTTGGACGAGCTGGAGAATGCCTTTAGGTGCGCCGACTGCAATGCCATTGTATGGAACGAATGCTTTGGATTCGAGACCACCGACAACGGAGAAGCGAGGGAATGCAAAGGCATAATGAAAGTGCGAGTGTTTCTCTAGTAATGTAACGGTATAGCCTGATGGAAGAGTATTGGCAAGTCTCCGGGCAACACTAGTTCCTGCAAAGCTACCTCCTAGAACGAGAACTTGTCGGGACGACGGCAGCATGCGGTAGGTCTTGCGGTGAATGATGGCGTAGATGGCTTGGAACCTTTGACGGACTGAGAGGACCGTCAGATAATAGTAGAATTGGGCAAAAAACCGATATTTTTGAAAAGACATTTTGCTCTGCTGGTCTTGAGTTACATGTAGCTCTTCAAATATTGGGGATGAAGGTCACAAAGCTTGCTATCCTTCAGGCTCACGAACCAAGAGGAGAGCAGCGCAATGCGAGTATTTAAGGAATATGGAGATAAGGATAGCGGCTGGAAGTGAATTCGGACCTAGGAAGATGAGCTCACCATTTTTACAAATCTCCTTAAGGTTGTCACCGAAACCAATGCTTCTGCGCCGTGTATCCACGGTTAACTCCGAGCCCGCCGTAGGGTTCCGTAACATCCGTTTCTATTACAGACATACGAGTTATGCAAGGGAGGTTAGTGTTTCGTCTTCTTTCATAAGACGGATTGAACATGATTTGATAATTTTTTTTNGTATTAAACTAAGTGTCTTGGTCCTCAATCTAGCATAACGAAGTCAAGCGGCAGTGGTTGTAGCCGTGTTGATAATTCGCCGTGATAAACCGGCACCCCCTGTTATCTCCGAACTCAAAAAATCGTCCTCCGAGGGATATTACTACTGCATAACCAATCCCTTAGACAAGCTTTTTCTCCCACCCGGCATCCTGACTATGGATTATCAGATCATCTGATAACATTCTTGTCTTTTATTCACTACTGCTCCCCCCGCATGCGCAGTGCTTCCTCGCACATAATGTCCAAGCAAGGTTCCCCGAAGCCCATGACGACCGAGCCAGATCGTCCAGTCCGAAAACGCCGACGTCCTACCCTGGCTTGTTACGAGTGTCGCCGCCGGAAGGTTAGATGTGATCGCAATAGCCCATGTGCACAGTGTAAACAGCATGGCTTGACGACATGCTCTTATTACGATGACCATGAAAATATCCGTGGTTTGGATGTCTTTTCCGTCCAAAATCGCTCCGTCAGAGCCAAAACATACAACACACCACGAACAACAACTTTGAGCCATACTTCAGAGGGCTCTTCTCGTAATGTGACTATTCCCTCTAACGATGGAGGAAGCCAGGATGGGGCCCATGTACTCTCCATAACTCCAAGCTCTCCTAGGGAGAATGCAGCGTCACCTATCCAAACCAGAACGACGTCAGAAGCATCTTTAGAGCGGATGCGTGGGTTCAAGACCACAACAGCAGTGACCATAATACCACCATCAAACTCCTTATCTAGTACGTCTCACACATTACACGGATTCCAGTCCAAGACACGAGTCTTCGGGGCCGGCCACTGGATGAGCGCATTTGCCAAGGTAAGTTGGCTACCTTACTCTTACCGGCCAAAACATTTATTATGCGTCTTCTGACAATACCTAAGGATAAAAACTTGCGAGGTTTCAAAGAAATATCTGGAATAGTCGATCCCGCTACTGGCGATATAAGCCGCGGGCTTTCCGAGGCTGTACTCAAGTGTAAGGAGCTCGCCCGAGATATTAAAGCACAAAATCCTGGGCGAGGTCCTCTACCACCTCACATCCTTCGATCTCTTCCCAACCGTGATATAACGGACCACTTGATTCCTGTGTATTTCAACACCTTTGAATCATGCTATCGAATACTCCACGTACAACTATTCCACCGAGAATACACGGACTACTTAGAGCATCCGGGATCTGCAAAGAGTACGTTCCTGCTTAAACTTCTGCTGGTCACTTCTGTAGTAGCATGCCTCCACGCAGATATCACAATTAAAGAAAATCTACGAAAGAAAGTTAGAACTTGGATTCACGCAGCCGAGGTCTGGTTATCAGCGCCACTTGAGAAGCGCCGACTTACACTCGATGGCATTCAAATCTATTGCTTGCTTCTACTCGCACGTCAGACTAATTGCATTGGGTCTGACCTTGTCTGGATTTCGGCTGGCTCTTTGATGCGAATGGGCATCCAGATGGGCTTGCATCAAGACCCAGTTCATTTTGAAGAGATGAGCTTGTGTGATAGGGAACTTCGAAGGAGGCTTTGGTTCACCATAATGGAGATGAACGTCCAAAGCGCTTTAGACTCAGGGATGTCCGCCATGATTATATCTACTGATTATGATACCCAACCACCATCTAACCTTGATGATGCTGATCTGGTTAACCCTGCCCAGAGCGATCCTTTAGAGAAACCGACATCAGTGTTTACGCAGTCCTCTTTTCAGCGTATTCTTACGAATTCGCTTCCTCTCAGACTCGAAGCTATCCAAGTAATCAATAATCTACAAGCAGAACCAACATACGATGAAATCCTCCATCTTGGATCTGGACTTGCGTCTGTTTGCCGCGAGGCGGTTGCCATAATGGACGGCTATCGATCAGCAACAGGAAGAGAGTTGCTCTTTGAATTCAAACACAACAGTGTATACCATTCTCTCCGGCGCTTCCTACTTTGTCTCCATCGCCCATATGCACTCAGAGCTTTACAAAACCCGCTGTACAGCTACTCTTCAAAAATATGTCTTGAAACTGCTCACATTATAATTTCGTTACTTTCTGATGAAACACACCGGCGCTTAATGATTAATGGGGGAGGAATGTTTCGAGATATCATCACGAACAGTGCTCCGTTGGTTTTTGTCGAACTGATCTCCCAACTGGAGGAAGATGGATCCGAATTCATGAAAGAAAGGAATAAAGCTCGAAGACAACCACTTCTAGATGATGCCAAAAACGTTGTTAAATTTGCCGAGGATAGGGTTCGTAATGGCGAAACAAACGTCAAAGGTTATGTGTTTCTCAGCATGGCAATGGGACAAGTTGAGGCTCTACAAAACGGCACCCCAGTGACAGAGGGCATCTGCAAAGCAACGAATGAGAGCTTGGCACTGTGTTACAACATTTTAAAATCCACAGCTGCTCGAACCGCATCAGAGAAGACAATTAATCCAGAAGAGGAGAATCATGAATTTGAGAAGGCAGTATCTGAGTCATACTCGGCAGACCTAAATTTTGACTTCCTTGATGATGGAACTCTCGACTTCGATGCTCCCGGGTCTTGGATTTTGGGGGGATTAGAAGAGAAGTCATGGTTTTAAGATGGCCTTTCTCAGATATTATATGCTATAATTCTAAGATAATTCTAGTGGAGGATATGAGTTAGCCTGCAATTTTCCGCTCTTTATAACTTTTAATTCCAGTTTTTTTTTTGTTATTATTAGGATATCTATTGATAGATAAGAAGCAGAAGCTAGTGTTACTCACTTGAAATGCGACAAATTCAAACAAACCATATTTTTGTGGATTATTATTGAGTCTTTTTTATTTAAGTTAACTGTTGCAATATTTGGAGTTTACGGATGCCACTTCACAGTGTTCTTACGGTTGCCTATGCTAGGGCTTACGGATARGGTTTACGGTAGGCTACTACTGTAGGCAACYATAGGCACCCGTAGGGTGCCTGTACGACYRTAACTGTTGACYATAACGGTTTTACRGCCGTAACTCTCTGTATATATAGAATCTGCTRTAGTTGTAGACTCCTYAAGCAATCAATACAATAGTRGTTCTRTATTCCTGCGTTTCCAGTCAACAGGTTATRCACTCYRRTCAGCYAATCAGAATCGCTATTCGATTRACTTYATYTTTTACCTTTATTCAACAATCACTATAATCTTTCAAAATRGGAGAAGAATCAAGTCTTCTACTACYRAAGGAATACYRGTTGAAAGGTCCTRAGAATTATAGACTATARAGTAYYATRRTTAYTAATATTCTCAAATCAAAGAGSTTATCTTRGCTATAYRAATARCAATATCAAATRCCCTAAAATARAAGAYARTAAAGAAACYYTAGAATTTRARGCTTARGAAAAAGTARATTCTACRGYCAAACTCTGTATATCATTGAATATCAACGAGGAAGTTAATRCTCTTATCTCAGAGTRCTCTACATCYAAGGAGGCTTAGGAAACCTTAAAAGCTCAATATCAAGGTTCAAACCACAATCTTAAGGAAAAATATATCCTTGAGCTAGTCAAYATCAAATACAAGYATTYTARCTTGRTTARAAGTTATRTYATCAYATTYAAGRCTTTGAAGARYAATTTRATTAGTATAAAAGTYATATTAYCAGAYATATTCTACAARCTCTTCTTTRTAAGGRGATTARAGGACTCTTTTMMTKATATAAGCYAAYTRACAAYRATTAACAATATACTCTAAAAYACYCCYTTCCYTTGAAACTCTTATAGAAGATATTTCARAYRAAGTAYTAAAATYTRACAACTTRARTRTARTACTTTAYARTTGAAAACARGTTAATAAGTYTGATAAAAAAAAAAAMTGNAAAAGTRMNGTATTCTTAYTATAAAAAGYTAAAYYATAAAGAAGTTGATTRTTARGAAAAATACCTTAAGAAGTRTAAAGAATTTRCTAAAAAGYATRRYAAAAARAAAGGATAAAGACTCTAAATCCTYAAAATCAAGTTTAGACTTTGACTTTAGCTTAAATATAGTCAACTTGAAYAAATCYAATTCTCTTATAACTATAAATCTTAAGARCTTCTTTATATTCAAYTATAATTATTMACTTGTAAACATAAGTATTATAAACTATATAATAAACTATATATTATAGTTTAAGCTAGATTCTTACTAAGAGTATTATGATCTAATACTTATAAAAACAAGAAATAAATTTACTTAAATTATTAATTTAAGTATAATTATACTCAAAACAAAGTTAAATAATAGTTTAATATTTACTTTATAACTTTTTAATGTTTATTATATCCTTACTTTCCTAGTCAATGTTCTTAGGGGAGTAAAGCTTTTAAATTAAGGCAAAGAAGCTTATATAATTATAAAAGGCATTTATAATAAGAATAGAATTGAATTTAATGTTATGGATATATTTATAAACAATATATATTTGAAATTAGCTAATACTTTAAAAGCTCTTCTTATAATATTTTTAACTAGGCAATCTATACTTAGTTTAAATCTTATTTATTAATGCTTTGGTTATACTAGTATTAAAGTGATTAAGAATATTATAAAGTTATTATTAGAATTAATAAAAGCCTTATAAAGTAATAAAGAAAGAAGAAACCTTTTTGTACAAAGCTTGTAAATATAGTTACTCTTAAAAAGACATCTTTAAGAAGCTTAAAATATAAGTTATAAAGGTTATAAAAGTATTTAATATTAATATTTCTATAATTATTCTTCTAAGTTACAATAAGCATAATTATACTATTATAATTATAAATAATACTACAAATACTATATAAGGTTATATTTACAAGGAGAAGAAAGGAGCTTACAATATTATTATTTATTATATTACCTTTGATAAAGAATTAATATAAAACTAATAAGAATAACTAAACTTACTTTATATGATTATATTATAAGAAGTCTTATAACATTTTGAATATTATTATATAAAAGCAAGTTATGTTAAACCTGAACAAGTATTAAACAAAGATATAATGATTAACTTGGAAAAAAACTCTAAAGAAAGTTTTNAAAAAAAGTTTAATAAGTAAAAGTTCAAGTGAAGAAGTTAACTTAAAAGATAAAGCCATGAACTTAATACAAGTAAGATCATCAACAAGATCAATGGTTAGAAGACCTTTAAGAGGACTCTTATTAAGACTATCAACTTTATTACTTAGACTAAATCTAATAATCATTACAAGTGTTATTAGAAGGTTGTTAAGAGAAGAGGTAAGAATAACTAAATCAAACTTCTTTTATGAAGATAAGAACAAGCTTAAAGTATATTTAATATAAATAAGAATATATTTAATGTTGAATAAGTAAGTGTTTATAAATAATACATAAAGAATATTATAAGTAGTATTATACCTTAGAAGAACTATAATGAATTAGTTTTAATTATTCTTAAACAATTACTTTAATTATACAAGAGATCTAATTAACAAGGAAACTTGAAAACTTCTTAATAATTATAATAAATATATAAAAGAACTTAATAAGTTATTTAAAGACATTGACAAAAAGAGAAATGTAAAGTAATATTTTTATTACCTTAAGTAAACAAGAATTATCAATGATTATATTACTTTGTTTAAATAATATTCAGTTAAGATAGACTAGAATAAGAAGGTTTTTATTATATAATATAAGAGAGGACTAAAGGATAAGATACATGATGAACTATATCAAGAAGTACTAATCTTAGACTTAAAGACTTTAATTAATCAGTATATTGAAATTGGAAATCAATTATATNAAAAAGAAACTGGACAAGAAGAGATTGTTTTACTTTATAAGTAAAAATAATAATCAAGTGAAAAAATTACAATTATAAGAAGATCTTATAAACTTTAACATAATTGAAAAGGGAAAACCTTAGAAAGATAAGAATTAAAAGCTTAAAGGAAAAGAGAATTCATTTAGAATTAACCTTGAAAAGTTAAAAAACCAAAAGGAAAAGAAGTTATATTTTAAATATAGACTTCTTAAGTATTTCACTAATAATTATAAAGATAAAGGAAAACAAGTAATAACTATGAGTATAAGTATTATAAGTATTCTTAAACAAGAGTTATTATTATTAAGTTATGAAGAAACTTGAATTAACATACTTAGTATAAGGATTTTTAAAAATCTTAAAATATACTTAAAAGAGAATATTATAAAGGAAGTACTTAATGTTAAGGAATAGCTTTAACTAAAAGTATATTATCAAATTAGAATTTAATATCTAAGATGTTAAAGGATTATGTACCTCTTAAGAGAAAGTAATAACAAAGTCTTCTAATAAGAAACTAAGATGACTAACAAATTATATTATGATTAGGATAACTTAATGTTAATCATTAAAAGAAATTATAAAACTATTATACTTACTTAAAGTAAATTACAATTATAAAAAGTAACATTAAGATTACTTAAGATTAATAAATAAGATTATTTATTAAGATTTAACTAATGGATATTAGATAAGAAAACCTTCAATTAATTTGTTTAGAAAAAACATAAGCTATTAACTAGAACTCAAGTATTTAAGTATAAGATAAGTGATAATATCTTAAGTAAAGAGAATTTACTAATAAGAAGTATTAAATGAATACTGAGAATTATCATAAACTACTAAGTAAGAGTACAAGAAGAATTAAACAAGTTTTTAAATCTTAAGGTAAAAGTAATAATTCTAAGTATTAACAAGATAAATGTTGAAAAAATCTAAGAATTAATCTTAAGAATTATAAAAAATAAAGCAGAAGAAGAGTAATGAAGAAATCAACTATAATCATTAGACTTAACAAATAACTAAGGATAAATTACCAATGATGTAAAAGAAAGAATAACTAGAGAATTAAAACTTAAAACTCTTAACAAAAATATATTATTTTTAGAAGTTAAGATAACCAGACAAAGAATTAAAGTATTAATAAATTCTAAAGTTATAAGAAATTTCATGATACTAGATATAATAGTAAAATTAAATATTAATACTTAAGTTAAAGATCAAAGTTATCTAATTAAACTTGTGAATAAGTCTTTTATAACAAAAAATGTCAAAGTAAAAATAAGATTAATAACTATAAAAGTTAAGATTAATCATTAAGAAAAAATAATATTTAATATAACTTATATTAAGAACTTCAAGATAATCTTAAGAATATCTTAAATATAAGAAAGTAATCTAAGAATTAACTGATAAGAGGAGATTATAAAATTTTTATAAAAGTTATTATAAGAAGTATTAACAAAAGCAACAAAGGATAAAGAACTTCAGACTATTCATATAATTGAATATAATTAGCTTAAGATCAAAGACATAGAAATTAGTTTGATTTCAAATCAATTAAGCTAAGATAAAAGTCTTGAGTATATTCTTGAAGAATATAAAGAATAAATAAAGTTATTTAAAGAAAGACTAAAAGATTCAGCATTGTTAAAATGTTAACTATAAGATTATAAGATTAACCTTAAAAAAGAATTTCAACTACTATTTAAGTTAATATACTTAATAATAATAACAAAAGACAAAATGACAAAGGAATAGTTAAACAGAATAGTTAAAAGAGGATTATACTAAAAGTTAAACTCTTTAATAAGAATATCATTATTATTTGTAAAGAAACTGAATAACTTAAAAGGTAAGCCTTATAAAAATTACAAAGGTTTAAATNAAAAAAATGATTAAGGACTAATATCCATTATTATTAATAAAGACTACTAAAGACAAGCTTAAAAGTATTAAGTTCTTCACAAAACTAGATTTATAATCAGCATTCAACTTTATCAAAATAAAGGAAGAGGATAAATAGAAAACTATTATCAAGACTAAATATAAGTTATATAAGTTATTAGTCATGTTATTTGAATTGACAAATATACTTGTTATAATGCAAAAGATTGTAAATAAAGTTATTAAAGAATACTTAGAAAAGTTTATAATAGTATATCTGGATAATATCTTGATATACTCAAAAACATTNAAAGGAATATARAATTTATATGAAAATTATTCTTAAAGCATTATAAAAAGTAAGCTTTTAATATAAGTTAAGGAAATGCAAATTCTATAAGATAAAAGTACAATTTTTAAGACATATTATAATACATAATAAGGTTAGAACAATTAAGGAAAAAACTAAAGTTATTAAGGAATAAACAAAACTTAGAATAATCAAAGAATTACAAAGCTTTTTAAGCTTTATAAATTATTCATAAGAAACTATTCAAGTATAGTATTACCATTAATAGAATTAACCAAAAAGAATATATTATACAAATAAGGAAAAGAACAACAACAAGCATTTGACATAATTAAAGAAGCCTTCAAAGAAAATCAGAGTCTTAGAATCTTCAACCTAAAAAGACTTGTTCAAATTGAAACAAACACATTAGATTATACTTTAAGCATAGTTCTAAGCTAATAAGATGAGTAAAAGGGTTAAAAGCTATTTACCTTTCATTTGAGAAAGTTTAGCCTAATTAAGTAAAACTATCTTATTTATAACAAAGAATTGTTAATGATAATAAATGTACTAAGGAAATAGAAAATATATATAACAAAGGCAAGAGAACAAATAAAGATATTAATAAATCATATAAATTTAAAGTATTTCATAACATTTAAAGAGTTAAATATAAAATAAGCCAAATAAGTAAAGACCTTATTAGAATATAATTTTAAGACTTAACATGTTAAAGAACTTGACAATGAACAAGTAAATACTCTTAATTGAAAACTAAAGTATATAAACAAAAAGGAATTAAGCTTACAATAAGTAGTCTTAATGGATAATAAAAAAGGAATTACTTATAATTAAGGACAATTGATGTCCATATTAATAATAGTCAATAAAGATTAGATTAACAAGATTCAGAATAAATTATTTAAGGAGAATCTAGAGTATATTGAATATAAGTTAAAGGATAATCAGTAAAAATGAATTAATAAGTTATAATATAAGGATAAGAAGTTATACATTCTTAAGAAATTGTTAAGAGAATTCTTGAGAGAATAGTATACCTTATTATAAAACAAACATTTTAAGGCTGAATAAACTTATTATAAGATCTAGAGGGATTATTACTTATACTGAATAAGACAAATAATGAAGGAAGTTGTAAAAGAATATAATATTTATAAAAGAGTAAAGAACTTAAGGTAAAAACCTTATAGAATGCTTTAACCTATTAAAATACTGATTTAACTATAACAGACTATAGCATAAGACTTTATTATTAAATTACTAAAGTTAAAGGATTTAATAACAAGAAAAGATTATGATAATATCTTGGTAATAACAGACTTATTTACAAAATATACAATCTTTATACTATAAGATAAAACATAAAGTATAAAGGAAGTAACAAAGGCATTTCTTCAACATATAATAACACTATTTAGGATATTAAAAGGTATTATATCCAATCAAGACATATACTTTGCTTTAAGGTTTTAAGAAACCTTAACAAAGTATATAAGCATTAATAGAAGAATATTAACAGCATTTTATTTACAAACTAATAGTTAAACAGAAAGATTAAACTAAACATTGGAAATATATTTACAGTATTATATAAACTATAAGTAAGACAACTAGTAAAGGTTATTATTATTAGCATAATTAGTATATAACAATTCAAAGTATAAAGTAACAAGATTTATATTATTTTATGCAAATCATAAAAGGGAATTAAATAAGTTCTAAATAGATGTTGAATTATAATTTTCATTTAATTCAGTAGACAAGTTAGCAAAAAGATTATACAAGACATATACTAAGATAATGAAAGTAATACAATTTGCAAAAGAAAAAGATAAAAATATATTATAATAAGAAATATAATATAAAACTTACATATAAAAAGGAGGATAAANGTTTATCTTTGACGAAAAAANCTTATAAACAAAAAGACTAAGCAATAAACTTGATTTTGTAAAGTTAAGACTATTTAAGATTAAAGAAATGTATAAACTAATAATAATTAAATTAAAATTATTAAAAAAGATGTGAATACATTTTATATTTCATACAATACTATTAGAATTAACATTTAAGAATACATTATCAACATTAAGTATAAAAGTTAAGTTATAACTTAATAAAGAATAAGTAATCAAGAAAATCTTAGATTATAAATACTAGTATAAGAAGATTTAGTATTTAGTTAAATAAGAAGGATTTCTAGTAATTAGACAATTCTTAAGATATTACTAAGTATAATTACTCTAACAATCTTTAAAAAAGACTTCTTATTAAAGTGAAAACTATCTATTAATAATATAAAGATTTTTTTGTTTATTTAATATCAAATTTTTATTAAAAGCTTAACTTTCTCTTTTATTTACTATAATTTATAATTAATTTATATTGTATATTAATATTGTTAGTATATAACTGTATAGTAATAAAAGTATAATCANCGTGTAGAGTACGTGCTTACGTGGTCGTAGACTAGTCCTGATTAAGAACAAAGCTTTTACAACTTTATAACACTTAACTCCTGAATAAAAGGACAACTTGAACAAGTACAATTAATATACTATATATGAATTATGTATGTATTATATACTTACAAGTGAATTGACATTAATCAGTTAGTACTTTCAAATCAAGAGATTACTCTACGATTTTAAGAGGTTCTAGTAGTACTTCTTACCTTACTAATAACCTGATCAGCTTTAACTACTCTTTATATGCTCTTTTTGTGCTTATAAGACTATCCTAAAGGCTAAATACTAATATTATTCCTTACACTCCTTATAACTCTTCTTATAAACTGAAAAACATGTTATAACTAACTTATTAAGCTTTTAAGCTTCAAATCTAATACTTACCAAACTTATAACCTTTTATATTAATTAACCTTGATTTAACCACTTATGAAATGATCTTAATAACTTAATATCAATTATTATTACCTTATTATAAGTCTATGAATATTTTACAAACATACAAAAGAATTAGAAAAGCTAATAGAATTGTATACACCAAGAAGACTAAGAAATTACTAGTGCTTTTAAAAACATCTGACCAAGCCCTTAAGACTATGAATGTATTGCTTAAGAGCAAATACATGTTATACTCATGTATAACCAACTTTGTTTTTAAGTTACTCAAGCATCTTAAGTTTAATACTGGTTATACTTGTATTATACTTATAATATATACAATAATATTATACAATAACAGAGAAAGCTTAAGAATAATAATAATATATTAGAATATAAAGAATAATCAAAAGAATAGACTAAAAGGCAAACTAGCTAAAAGAAGAAGAAGTTAACTATAGAAGAACAAATAAAAAAGGTAAGAATAAAGGTTTATACTTAAGGAGAGTAAACTAGAGGACTAATATAACTTCTTAACAATAAAAGTCTATGAATATATCCTAGAATGTTAATCAGATATAAACTTTTAAAAGATTTACAAAGATGACTTTAAGGATTTTACAGTTGATATGTTCAGTAAAATAAGAACCAAACAATTATAATCATTATACTATTACCTTTGTTATAGTAATCTCTGAGTATTATATAACTTTGACAAGAATATAATGATTACAAAAGCACTTGTAAAAGTGTTAACAAAAANGTAAATTACAATTATAAAATAATGAAGACTTTGAATTAGTTAAGACTAACCTTTGATTAAGGTTAATTACCTCTTTATTCATATAATTCTCTAGGTTTATATCTTTTGTAAACTCACAAGTTTAACTTACAATTATACCTTAACTAATAAGTCAACTTATAATTGTACCTTTTACAGTTTAACAATTAACTCTTCTAATATCTAGTTATATGTTTACAAGCTATTATTCAAGTATTATTATAACCTCATTAACTGAGCACTTATAATCTTATTTATATTTAAGTTATAAATTAACACTTTTATATTATACTACAACCTTAAAACAAGTTACTGAAGTCAACAAACTCATTATAAAGGACAACAAATACAATGGCTATAATAATAATTTTAACTATAAACTAATTAAGTTCAAGAACTTCTACTGAAAAGTAGAATTACCAGAATAAGCATAGTTAAGAGTATTCCTAGCACTTTTAAAAGAATTAACAGATGACTACTTCTAAAACAATCAACTTGAGAATTATACTTTTGATGAAGTGTATACTAATATCTGTAATTACTTTAAAAGGCTAACTTTTTAGCATTATAATCTGAAAGAATAGAATTCTATTATATTAACTATAATTACAATTAAGAACCTTGAGAAATCAACAGTTAAGAACTTATACTTACTTGTTAGTAAGTTATAATAATTATAATTTAGGCTAAAACCAAACTTTTAAAATGTTACCTTCTTCTATAACAAGTTAATTATAACATATAAAGCCTTATTTATATACAAGTATATACTCTTAGAATTACTACTAAATGTAAGAGTTCTTATCTATAAGATTCAATTGTCAATTATAATGTACAAGAAACGCAAAAGCCTTAGAATTAACTCTGAAACTTACTTTACAAACTGATGTTATTGATCTATAACGTCTAACCATAATAGTACAAACTATCAATTCAACCAATAAAACTACTTAACACCTCCTTACTACCAACAACTAATAATATTACTTCTATTGTTATGACATTGTTTTATATGCAAACAAGAAGACTATTACTCTTAAAAGTATTCTCTTAAGGAACAAGAGGATTACAAGGTATAATTCAAAGCTTAGCATAAAGACAAATTCTATTATAAAAACTATAAGTCTAAGGAGTATTTTAACATATGTTATAAGTAATACATAATAGATAAAGAGGATAATGAACTTACGGATAAGCTAAGCCTTACCTTCTAAACCTTATTCGTTAATAATAACTTTGATTCCAATGATGATTTTAAGGCAATTAAACATCTTGAACATCCTAAAGTTATAACCTTTATATTCTTTACTAACCTCAAAAGTTTCTTAGGCTAATTAACTATATTAATCATTATGCAATTAGCTAATAAAGTAGTTATACATTAACTTATAACTAAGACTTCCTTCTTTGAAGACCTTTAGGATTAAGTCTTAGATATCTTCAAAGTTGATAAAACTTTACCTGACTAGTCAATTACAAGTTTGAAACAATATAATTCAAGATAATTTCATAAAATTTTAATCAATATAAGCACTTATAAATAGTTTATAACTGATTATAAACAATTCTAAGTATTATAACATTTAGATAAATCTACAAAGTTTGATCAAACTACTAAAAGTATAATAATTATAACTTTCAACAAAAGAAGTATTACATCCATAAGTTTAATTATGATAATTATACTAATTAGCTGTATAGTATTCTACATTATTCATGTAAATATATTATTTATACTTTCAATCATAAATATAAACAGACTATAGTTAAGCTATAATAACCTCATAAATCTCCTTATAACATTAAAGGATAATATACTAATTATATAATGTTTTAAACATTTATTCATAGTATAAAACAACTCCTTATAAATATATATTGTTAAATCTTTTAAAGTAAACTTATATTACTTGACTAACATTAAATTATACTAATTACATTATCATTTTAATTATCCTTTAATATTAAGGCTTTAACAAATATTAAACTGTACAAGTTATAATGTTGATAAACAAGCTTTAGAATATCTAAACATATATTATATATATTATTAATGTTATAAAAAGCTATTAAGGAAATTTAAATTCAACCTCAAAGATAACATTAACTTTAATTACTCAATCATAATTAATATCTTTTATATAAATAACAAGTTAATGTTGTATATTGTTAATAAAAGAATACATTATTAAGCAAGAAGATAACTCTAAAATATCTTTGTAAAATACACTTAAGATATTTTATAAACATGTTAAATTAACACTTACCTAAGACTTCTTAACCAGATAACTACAGACATAAGGAAGAACTTTATAAGTATAGAATTATAACAATATATTATAATTATAAGAATTACCTTGAAAGCAATACTTGTAAAAGCTTATAACTCTGTTAAAATCATCAAATGTTATTATACTCTAGTATAACATGTTTATCAGATTGTTATGGCTAAGATTTAAGATTTAGAGAAAGATATAACTTTATAAATGGTGTTTAAAGTTGTAAATGATTTAACAGAACCTAACAGGTTAGTCTTTACATTCTTAGTTTACAGAGCATACTTATATATAAGCACATTTAATGTATTATCTCCAATGATTATACAATATACTATAATACTTAAAAAGGTTATGGAAAAGATCAACAGTATAAAGGCTAAACACTTGATTTAAAATGCTTTGAACATTTATAACAACTTGAATATGAGCAATATCCATAACCTACTACTTAATTCACAAGTGTTAATGTAAAAGAAGAGAAACAAGAACTCTAGTCATAAGGGTAGATAAGATAGCTATACAACCTTGTTAGTATTAATAGTAAATCATATGTTTTAAAACTACTTAACAACAACATAACTTTTAGATCTATATTTGTAAAGTTATATCTTACACTTATAAAACTAATAAAAGGAATTGAACTATCTAAACTAGAAATTATAATTAATTAAGAACCAAAGAATAACATTATAAAACTTGTTATTATAATTTAACCACTTATAATAAAACTAGTATAACCTACAAAACATAAACATAGAAGACTTTACAAATACTTGCAAATTATAGTCTTTCTAATAAAAGAGTAAAAGATCTTCCTTACAAATGAAAAAGACATATTTATACTCAGTTAACTAGTTAAAATCATTAGTTTACACAAAAAAGGCATATTCTAATTGATTAACCTTAAGGATATACTACTTAGTGTATATATATTCAACTTTAAATAAGTTGATAAAATCAAGAATAAAAGAACAAAGAATATATATCCAAAATCACAATTAATAATACAAACTTATAAAGATAATAGCAAAAGGCATATTTTAACTTAATTACTTATTATTCAATATGTTAACCAGTAAATCATACTCTGTACCATTATTATAAGAATCAAAAACTAACACCTTTACTTACAAGATATCATACAAGTGTATATTTAGTCAACTATACTCTTAAACTAATATATATTTGTACAAACGAATATAAAGCTTATTAATCTACTAAGTATACTTATAAGAATGATTATACAAGTTATATAGCCACTTTACAAAGTGTTTAAGGCTAAGAACTATTAGTATTAGACTTACTACTCACATTATACTAGCATACTCGTTATAGAAGAATCAACATATAATACATACTTATTACATAATGTATAACCATTCAACGTTATAAGCTTTTAAACTAATAATATCTTATTTGTTGAAGATGCTGAATTCGCTTAATTGGAGGAAGAACAACTTAAGAAGGCTAGGTTCTTCGTAAAAGAGCATAAAATGCTGGTTAAAGATAAAGGATTTAAATTCAATAGTAATATCATACAACAAAAGGATACTAACATCTTACTTACTCAGGAATGTTAATATAGTAACTTATGGCTTATAACTAATGAAAATGCTATCTTGACAAGCTCTTAAGGAGTTGTACACCAAAACATTAATACCAAGTAGCAATTTATTGTACAACATGTTCTAAGAGTATATATTGCTACTGTTTGCCAACTAAAGGCTTTTTACAACTTGTTAATAACAGTATAAGTTGTAGTTAACTTTAATGAAGAGAATATGAAAACACTTAACAAGTGCCTTGAATAGCAAATCCAGAATACAACTAAGGGTTTACACTTTGTCAAGTTAAACAAGGATTCACTTCAATTACTAATGTTTACAAATGCCTCATTTGCAAACAACAAGGACTTTTTCCTTATAAATTGGCTATGTTATTGTACTTGCTGATAAGGAAAACAATGTGAACATGCTCTATTGGTCGTCAATTAAGTGTAAGAGGGTTATCAGGAGTGTACTAGCCTTAGAGCTATATGTAATAGCCTATAGATTTGATATAAGAGTTATAATCAAGTCAACTATAAAGAAAATCCTCGAAATCAAGCTCTTATTGGTTATTTGTACAAATTCCAAATCGTTGTATGACTGCCTTGTAAAGTTAAGAACTACATAAGAGAAGTACCTCATGATCAACGTCATATACCTCCACCAGGTATACAAACATCACCAGATCATTGAAGTACGTTGGATTTAAGGCACTTCAAATCCAGCTGATTCTATGACGAAATCGAAGTTATCAAACACTCTTAAGTAATTGTTAAATATAAATAAAATGCAATTAAAGGTAATAGAATAGGTAGAACATAACAGGATAGGCAATAAGAACAAGGCTTAAGAGGAAGTACAACTAGGAGCTAGCCCTGAATAAGCAATTAGTATGTGTATAGGAGAACTCAACGGATATAGGTGTATTGGAGTTACTTACAGTACTTAACCACTTATAGAGTAACTCTAATGTTAGTATATAACTATATAACAGTAAGAATGTAGTCACATACAAGGCATATGCCTACGTGGTCGTAGACTAGTCTTGATTAAGAATAAAGCTCTTACAACTTTGCAACACCTAACTCTTGAATGAAGGGACAACTTGAACAAGCACAACTAGTATACTACATATGAATTATGTACGTACTACGTGCTTACAAACAAACCGACAAATATTAAAAGCTTGCTTTAATTATATTATATAATCTTTTTTATCTTTAATCTTCTTCTTTATGATCTTCTTCTTTATGATCTTCTAAGTAATAACCTTTTAATACTATTAAAAAANCTTAATTGAATATTAACTCTTCACAATATTCCTTGTTAAATAAAAGCTAATGTTACAAGACTTCTTACGGCATAATCATATAGGGTAAGTCTAGTCACTCTCACTGGATTTATGTAGAAGTAAGCTATCTGTAATTATAATAAACAAGTATATATAATAGAGTTGTAACTTAAGTTGAACATAAGGTTCTTAACTAAAGCTTAAGGAGTGTATTCTTATATAGACAAATAAGTATAGTCTTGTATAGCCAGTATAGACCTAATACCCCCTTATACGCCCTTTACTTCTTGTATGAGTTACGTGACCCAACATCTTGTTGACCACGGATACTCCATAAGTTGCCATTCAGCGCTTATCAGGTTATAACGGTAAGAATTATAACAGCTAAATATTAAAGTTGAATACACCTTTTAAGACTTTTACTACTTGAAAATACTAAAAGCTTTTAGTCTTTTAAATATATTACATTATAAATGCTTAATAAAAAATACTATTCTGTATCTTTTCTTCTATTATGTAAATCTTAAAGTACTCTTTTAACGAATTATTTAACTTAACAACAAATTCAGGATTTTTAAACTTATTAACAACTTTAAAAATAAGCTAATACAATAGTAATTACATTTTAACTAGTTGTAAGCATACTTACTCAAAGTTAATAATCATTTGGATATTCTACTTATTATTAACAAAGATATTACTTTAATGAAGATTAGTTAAAGTAAAGAAGAAAAAACTATTATAATACTTAAAACGAATAAAATAATATATAATAACATGTAAAGTTATCAAGATTACAAACTGTATTTTATTATCTTTTTAGTTTAAAATAATATTTAACTAGTATAAAATCTTATAATCTTGAAAACTAAAAAAGTCAGAAATATATAACTTTACAAAAGTATATATTTTCTTTTTTNAGAATACTTAATAGTATTCTCTTATTCTTTAACATTTAAAGATAAAAAATAAAAAAATAAATTAGATAGTATAATAATGTTATTTGAATTAAATATTAATGATTTTATTTGTACAAAGTGTATTTTATTTAATAAAAGAGAAATATATACAAAATTATGAAAAAGTTAAAATTAATAGAATTTATTATATTTATAATCTTTTTATAACTGTTGAAAAAATTTGCCTTTAACTTTGTTAAGAATAATATATCTTGATTTAAATGAATTCTATAATTAATATAGAATATATTTAAACAATATTAAAAAGTACATAAGACTTAACGTATATAAAGGTAATCTAAGTAGTTATTATGATTTAGATTCTTTAAGAATTAGTTTGGAGAATAGAACAAGCTTAATTGTTAATGTTATTACCTCCTTGATTATGATTTATGTCTTTACCTTAAACTTAGTCTATAACATTTTAATTCCTTTTATTTAGGTGATAGTCCATTATAATCAAAGGATGATAACAAGTTAGTCAAGTTATTCAATGACATCCTTTGAGACTATTAAAAGGTAGATAATAACAAGGAAGGCTAGTATTAAGCTTAGTCAGAACAAAGGTGTTATAACAATGATAAGCTTAAGAATTATACATATAAAAGTTATATTTATATTATTAAGTGATTTGGTTAAAGAATTAATTGAAGAAGAGTAATAAGTAAAAGAATTAAAGGTTCTTAAAGATGATCTACTATCTCCTCAAAACAAGTTATTTAAGCAGTGAATACATTATATCAAAGCTTTTCAATAAGAAAACGTTAAATTAGAGTATACAAGTAAACAGAAAGATAAAGTATAAAGACAAATAAAAGAGTTAAACTTAAAGATTAAAGTATTATAACAAAGAAAAGAAAGATTATTTTAATATAATAATACACTTATAAAGACATTAATTCCATTATAAAGAGGCTTTTTAATAAAGATATAAATCTTATTACAAGAAGGTTTCTTAATAAGGAATACATTATAAAGGTAATATACCAATGAAGTATTGTTAAAATTATTATTATAATAACTTATAATTCAGAGTATAAAGTATAAGCATATATCTTCATCAAAGTAGTTTATAAGGAAAATGATAAAGGAGTATAATAACTTTATATATAAATACAAATTTAAATTTGTTGAATTCTTAAAGTTATACAAGAAGAATAATACCAAGATCTTTTATATTATATTATATTTTAACAATGTTTTAAAAGCAAAATAATAATAAGTATAAAAGGCAAAATTAACAAGTATTATTATATAAGAAAAATTTAAAAAGATCTTATTATTTTCATTAAAAGATAAAGGTAATAAAAGGATCAAGGTTCAAGACTAGTATAACTAAGCTTAACAACAACTAAGTCAGTTAATCTAGTCTTTTATAAAGTATCTTAATAACCTTAAGGCACAACTCCTTAATATAAGTGACAGGAAGAGATAAAATACATTATTAATAAAAATAATACTTAAGTTAAAGGCAAAAATTATGAATTATAATGTTTTGCTAATAATGTACAATGAAATGGTTATACTAGCAAAGTACTTACAACTTAATAAGGCAAATTGAAAATAAAAGATCAAATATAATAATATTATTGTAAACTCTTAAAAACCTTAGTATAACAAGTTAAAGGAGAAATAACAAAGTAAGTTACCTAAGTAAAACTTGAATATCTTATATTAAGATTAAATAAAATTAACATATATAACGTTATTAATTAATGTTAACATTATAAAGCTTAGAAACTTTAATAAAGTCAAATGTTATGATTATAAGAAGTTAAAGCATTATGTTAAAAATTGTCATAACACTTATAATAGTAGAATCTAGTATTATAGTTATAACTAGTTAAGTTATACTTTATTAAACTGCTTTAATAATCAGAACTAAAACTATAACTAACCTTCTAATAAAAANTATATTTATAATAAACTAAGAAAATGCTAACATCCAAAGAAGTTTATAGCCTTAGCCTTATTAGACAATAGAAGAAAGAGGTTTTTTATAACATTCTAATAAATACTTAAGATTCTCTTTATCTTTATATCTTTAGAAGAAGTAACAATGAAGGCAAATATCAAGGTTTGTTATATTATGGAGAAATTAAGATAATTATATATAATAATCCCTTTTGAGGTCTAAGATAAATAAGAGAGATAAAGAATAAAACAAACTTTGATTAATAGTAAAATAAAGTAGAATATAATCTCCTTAACTTTAATGTAAAAGTATAAATAGAATAATAACAATAAGAAGAAGCTAGGACTTCAAACAGTTGATAAAATAAACATTTATGTTTATAAATCTTATATTATACTAATTAAAGCTGAAGATATAAATAAGAAGGCTTGTATTCTGAAGTATTAATTTATATTAGTTGTTATTGATGAATATGTTATTATTTTAAGATATCTATAACTTGATAGTGTAAATTTAAATATATAATAACAAAAGAAGAAATAGAAATATTACTTTAAGATTAAGAATTATATTATTTACTTTATAAGGCAATTTATAAAGCTATTAGAAAAANGAGAAAGATATTCCTTTATTCAAAGCTTTCTTTGAATATATGTTAGATTATATGTATATTAAAGCAATGTAAATCAACAACTTGTTAAACTTTGAATAATAATAAGTTAATGTAATCTTAAAGTAATATTAAGACTTCATAAATATGTTTGACAAGGAGGAAGCAACTAAGATGCTTAGAATTGATAACTTATATTATATTATCAAACTTATTAACAATACAACATTATTATAGAAACTTATTTATCTACTAACAGAAAAGGAAATGAAGACATTGAAGGAGTATATTTATAACTTATTAAAGAAGGAGTAGATCTAGCAATCTATTAATCTAATAGACATATTAATATTATTTATCCTTAAGAAGGATAACAAGCTTTAACTTTGTATTAACTACAAAGGTTTTAATAAGGTTATTATCAAAGATTAAACACTTTTGTTATTAATTTTAGAAACCTTAGACTAATTAGGAAAAGTAATAATATATACTAAGTTAGATCTAAAGAATATTTATCATTGAATTTAGATTTAAGAAGGCAATGAGTAGAAGACAACTTTCTACATATAATATAATTATTATGAATATTATATTATGTTGTTTAAACTATATAATACATTAATGATGTTTTAACAATATATCAATGAAGTATTGACTAGATTAATAAACGTTATTTGTGTAATTTATCTGGATAACATCTTAATCTTCTCTAAAACCGAAGAAGAGTATATAAAGTGTATTCAACAAGTACTTAAGCATTTATATCATTTATATATGAATATATCTAAGTATGATTTTTACATTAAGGAAGTAGAGTTTTTNAAAGTACATTATATCTTCTAATAGTATATCAATAAAGGAGAGCTAGATTATTATTATTTAAGACTAGTTAATCCTTACCTCTTTTAAAGATATTCAAGTTTTTNCTAAGATTTGTCAATTTTTNACAAAAGGTTTATCAAACATTATTCAAAAATAATAACTCCTTTATTAGATCTTTTAAAGAGAATAGAAAAGGAATGAAAAGTTAACATATTTAAACTTAAAGAGTTAATATTACAAGTGTTTAATAAGCTTAAAGAGGCTTTTGTTATAATGCTTATTCTTATACATTATACTCTAAGACTATTTATAATACTAAAGACAAATATATTTAGATTTGTTATAAGTTCTGTTTTATCCTAGTTGATTATTAAAGGGGACTAGTTAAATTAATGTCTTATTACTTTCTACTTAAAGAAGTTAAATCTTATACAACAAGTATATAATACTCTTAACTAGGAGATACTCATTTGTCAAGGGTATCTGTATGCAAAGTGAAGAGAGACTAGGAGGCTAAAACATAATCGGAGACTAACAGTGAGATAGCAGTTGGTTAGGTGTAAATTTGCTCTAAAACTCAGTACTCTTCTAAAAATTACAAGATTAATCTCTGACTTCTGTCAAAGAGAAGAGGAAACCCCCCTCTTTATAAACAAGAGTTAACAACTAAGGAGTAGCTAAGACTCAGACTACTATCCTTTTCCCCTCTTCACATGATTAGTATACTAAGGCCTTAACAATATCTCCTCCTTTCCAAGTTCCTGTCCTTAGGAGTTATAGTCATATTACCTGCTAAGATGTAATAACAGAACATAATACTCTCTTATTCTACAATTAAACTCTAGACAAAAAGTACTAAACTTAGTACTTTTAGCCTTAATACCTTAACATGTTTGTCATTTTAACAAACACAAAATACCTCTTAATATTAACCTTATAATAAAGCTTTAACAAACCTCTTACTAAACTCTGGAGATCTTTCTTTGTTCTTTTAATTTAATGTTATAAGCTATAATAAGGCTAACAGTCAAATATCTTACTCTTATTGTAAACTTCCTTTTTAGACTATAGCTTGCTTATAATTAAGTAGTTATAAACAATCACCAAGCCTTATAATGAGAATGTTACTACTTTTACTCTTTTAATATAACTTCATTATGCTAAATATATTTATTAAGAAAAGCCTTAATAACAATATTCTCTAAGCCTCAAGTTATTACATATATTCATTTAAATAAGTATTCTCTCCTTTGATTCTACTTCTTTTTCTAAGTATTAACTAACAATTGTTAGTATTACCTTTCTTTTTAAAGAACTTTACTATGTTCTTATAGCTTTCTACTAGTATAACTCTTATTAGGCTATAACTTTCTTGTTATCCTTCCTTTTATTATACTTTTCCTTTTTTTACCTTTGATTGTTGAAATTCCTTAAGTAGAATTATCTCTTACTAAGTTATAACTTACTTTTTACTATACTTCTCCTTAATCTTCTAATTCAACTTATTTTCTTACCTTTACCTTTATTCAACTATTACTTCTTTTCTCTAAGAATTATATAGTAAAATTGTCTTTTGCTAAGTTATAATTTACTCTTTATTATATTCTTTCTTTTTTTCTCTAATTCAGTTTGCCTTATATCTTTTACTTAGCTTTAGGATATCTCTTCTTTCTTCTTATACTCTTACTTAACTTTAATTATAATACTTGTTAACCTCTTGTTAAGCTCTTGTAATAACACTAATAAACATTAAACCTTTTGTTCTTATTGATAAAGAAGCATTATGTCAACAATATCTTTATAGCTTATCTAAGTAGAAAGCTAATGTTTTACAACAGTATACAAATGATATTAATAAGTTATAACTATTGTTATATAACTGCTTTATTGTTATTATACAATTGTTTAACTAATGTTCTATAAGTTAATCTTCAAAATATTTATATTACAAGTAGAACAATAAAGCTTGTCTTCTAGTAAGCATATCCTTCTTTCTTTATTCACTTTTACAAACTAATAGCTAATTACTTGTTAACCTCTTACTAGCTAATTAGTTTGTTAAAAGTATAAAGTAGAATATTTTGTACTACTATTGTCATATATAACAACATTCTTAACATAAGTTTTGATATAATAGTTATTGTTAATACTAAGCTCTTATTAACTTAATGTTAGGATAATGTTAAGGTAACATAGATAATCATTTTGAAAAGCCTTTAATTCATTAAAAACTCTAAAAGTATATCTTCTTTACATCTTCAAGAACTCAAGTAAGAAAAGTCAATTAAGTAAAAAGAGAGAAGTATCCTAACATTAAAGTTGTTAGGTTGTTTATTGAAGAAGATGTTTAAGGATGTAGTAAGTCTTTTTAAAGAAGTAGAAGATCTTTATACAGATTATAATAAAGTAGTAAATTACTTGTATAATTATTGTTAAGTAAGTATTAATCAAAGGATAACATCCTAAGGTAGAAAAGCCTTCTGATAATAAAAGTAATGATAAAGATAATGGTAATGATAATAAGGTATAACTCTTGTTCTTTTTCTTGTTTACTTCTTATAAAGTTAAAGCTTAAGCATTTAGTTTTTCTCTTTACTTACTCTGCAAGGCTGAAACTAGTCTTTTACTTAGTTAGTACTAGGTTAGTGTTAAGTTCTTGGCTAAGTGTATTTTAGATGAATTTAAACTATTATCTTATAGTATTTTCTTTTTTGTAATTATGTTTTATGTTATGCTTTGTGAAAAATTACTTAAAGTATATTAATTACTTTTATTATAAAGTAGTTGTTAACCTTTTAAGTCTTCCTTGCTTTCTCCTAGCTTTAAGGTTGTTTAAATCTAAGTTATGTTTCTTATTATACTCTTCTAGCATTTCATTATTATTAATATTTTCTTGTAATTCCTAAGAATCTTCCTTGTTAGTATATCTCTTCTAGTTAATAAGGTATTTAAAAATTCTTCTTTGTTATCCATAGTCTAAGATTATTTCTACTTTATATTCATTGTTTAAGTTGATAGTACTTATCTTCCTTGGTTTTAGGTTATTGCTTTCTTACTTCTTGTACAACTCAAGAGCAAAGATAAGGAAAACAAGGTAGATATGAATCTACTTTAGTATATCTAGCTTATAAGCAAGGCTATGATTTCCTATTACCTTTGTTATTTTCCAAGGCTTTAAGTATTTGTTAGCAAACTTATAATAAGGTTGTTATTACTTGATATAGATAGTAAAAACTAATACTTAATCCTTAAGGTTAAAAGACTTTAATATTTGATGTTGGTTATATTATTTCTTATAAAGTTTCTGAGTATGTTGAAGTAAACTTATAATCTTGTTATAACTCTCTTATAACTTTTCAACTCTTTTAATAACTACTAATACCTTAAAAGAAGGCTTTCTGTTAACTAGCCCTAGCTTTACTAGTCCTTATAATTTGTATCCTATGAGAACTTCTACAAGGGATGTTTGTATAGTAGAATGTTATAAAGTGTTGTAAACATACTTTGCTAAGTATAACTTAGTTGTTTAATCATCTTGAGTAAAGGAGTAATAAACTTATAAGTAATGTTTTAAGTTCTGGTTTTGACATTCAGTTTAGCTGTTAGTCTGAGGATGTTATACAGTACTCATCTGCTTCTTCATTACTAAGTAATAACAAAAAGACACTTAGAACTTACTCTTGAATCAAGTATCTTGATCAGATATTATACCCTTAAATAGACTAAATGGTTGAATGATGTAATATAATAACAACTTAACAACTCTATCAGTACTAATATACTTAATGATAAGGATATAAATCAAGTATTTAATGAACTTGTAGACTATTACTAGAATAATATTATATTCTTTATCCTTAAAAGAAG
The DNA here is from genome assembly GCA_002812745.2 of Scytalidium lignicola. Taxonomy (NCBI): domain Eukaryota; kingdom Fungi; phylum Ascomycota; class Leotiomycetes; genus Scytalidium; species Scytalidium lignicola. Next base: position 33,825 of record NCSJ02000394.1, read on the forward strand.
TAAAAAAGTAATAATTTAATGATGAAATCTACTAAGATTTCTTCAAAAGGTTTAATTAATATCAATAAAGATATTAGCTTGTTATAAAGTAGATAATGTCTTAACTTAGTTCTTTAACAAATAACATAAGTAAAGATATACTTCTTAATGTCTTTCTGTAAATTATTCTAATAGTAATAGTTAATTAATTGTTTTAAAACTTTAATAATACTTAAATATTTATTAGTAAGAGTATTATAAAAAGCATTTAGCAATTTAATCTTTAATAAGTAGTTATCAAGAATATAAACATATCCTTAATACCTTAAAAGCTTATTATCTCTTAATACTTAAAAGTTATACTTTAAGACTTTAGTAATAGATTACTTGTTATATTATTACTTTTACTCTTCGTTAACAATAAAAGTGTCCTTTTGTTATACTTTATAAATAATATTTGCAAAGTTAAGTAATAAGTTCTTTAATATTATTATAATTTTAACCTTTTTAACTTATACTGAAAGAATATATAATTCATGACTTATAACTCTAATAACAGTATTATCCTAAAAAGATATAATACTCTAAATACCTTTAAGTTCAGTTATTACAAAGTTGTTAAGCTTTTACAACTAATTAATAAGGTCTTGATTGTTTAGTAAAACAAGTTCAGTTGTTAAGGAATTTACTTCTTTTAACTAGTTAACAAGACTTTAACTTAACAAGTTTACAAGTTCTTTACTACTTATATTTAGTATTTGTAAGAACTTATTAAGGAAATTTAGTAATAACTCTTAGTATATTATTATAATATTAGTTATATCTTGTAGATTAAGCCTTTATAACAACTTATTAACAAGGTTTTAAGAGTTTAGTTTATATTCAATCTTAAAATTATATTTAAATAATTCTTATATTATTATTATTCTTACATTATAGGCTATAAGGCCACCTTAAGGGTATACAAGATAATTACATTGTCATACAGGAAATTGTACTAGTTCCTTAGCTAGGTGAAAACCTTTATACTACTCTTTATCTGCTTAGATGTAATTGCCTTGCCTTATCTTTACTATCCTCTTGTCCAGTACTTGGCTTACTAACTTGGTTGAGGAGAGTTTCACTATACTATTAAGTTAGTAGTTAATAGCTTAGTTCTCTAAGACATTATTATTTCATTATTGTTTTGTTTTACTCTTGGATCCTTAGTTATACTGTTAATTTGTACTCTTACAGTCTTCTTATAATTAATACTTAATTAACAATCTGTTTATATCCTTAACAACTTTTTAGTATTTTTCTTAAGTCTCTTGTTGTATAAGCCTTTGTTTTAAAGTTCTTTCTTGTTCATTTTAAGTTTGAACAGTCAATGATTAGATAACAAGTTGTTTCTTCTACAAGTTTACAATTGTATAATAATATGTTTATGTTGAGTATATAATGTTTAAACAAATACACTTATAGTCTAATTTTACTAGTATGAATTTGTATAATTAACAAGTTAATTGCTTTGTCCAGTTTATTATATAAGAGTAATGCNTTTTTTATTAAAAGTAAGAAAGTCTACAACTTTTGTATAGTTATATAGCTTAATTAGCTTAATAACTTTAAAGCTTTAAGTTTATCTTACCTTCTAATCTTTTGTTATAACTATGTTGATTGCCTTTGATATTACTTAGTAACCCCTTTATCATTACAATTATATTACTTTGTATTCATTACTTTCTTTAAGTAATTACNTTTTTTGTTTATTGCTTATATCTTTTTCTTTTCTTTAAAAGTCTTGTTGTCTTATTGTTTATTCAATGAATTACTTATTTTAAGCTTGTATAATTAAGGTGATCTTTAAATGTTATTACTCTTTTATTTAAGTATAAGTTTAATAGTAAGTAGAATATCTTTGTCTTTAAGCTTTGAATTAGAGTATCTTTATAAGCTCTTGTTATTATATAAAGATATTACAACTATGTTATAAGTAAACAATAGTTAATTCCTTTTAGATTGTTATCAGATTTTGTAAGTTGATAGTATATAATAATACTGTATACAATTGTACTTTGTATAATTATTGTATAAATCTGTTTTACTCTTATGAAGTTGTATCTTTATGTCTTTGTTGTTAGTCTTGTTAATATAAATATTTATGTAGTTAGCTTTTTCTTAATTGTCTTTGTATAAGCTTTAAAATTAAGTTGTTAATTAAGTTAGATCCTTAGAAAATAAGTTGATTCTTTAGACTTCAATTCTTTGTTGCTAAGGTATATCAACTCTTTCTTTATTATATGAGTATATGTAAAGTGTATTAACTTACTTTTGCTTACTTCGAATTATATACCTTTATATATTACTTACCTTTTACATATTTTCTAGCTTACTTTTAATGTTTTACAACAACTATTTATAGTGTATACACAGTTGAGAAGGTTTATATCATCTATAAAGTTAATTATAGTTAAACTTTTTATCTTTCTTAATTTATTATATAAAGTAAAGATATATAATATAAACAGTATTAATAAGAGTAAAGAACCTTGTAAGACTCTTACCTTTATTAAGATCAGCTAAGTTGTTTTATCATCAAAGGATAAACAAGTAATCTTGTCTATTAAGTAATTGTTAATTTAGCTTATTAACTATTATAAGAAGTCTTTCTCTTAAAGTATATGTTGTAATCACTTATAGTTTATTATGTCAAATACTTCTTTGAGATCAAGTTATAATAATGATGTAATAATGCCTTAATATTATGTTGTATAAATAATGTCTGTTATTGTCCTTGCTGTTAATTCTGTAGATTTACTATGTTTATTTCCTATTTGTCCTTTTAAAAGTAATCCTTACTTCTTCATTGCTTTTATAATGTGAATAGTTATTATAACTTCAAATACTTTTACTATACAATTAAGTAGTATAATTGGCTACTATTCTCTAACTTGTTATAGTTATTCCATTGTCTTACTTAGTTTTCATAGTACTATTATATTTATTATATAATAATTACAAGGAAAGTGTTCTAATCTAAAGCTTGTTTTAATTAAGATTGTCAGAATTCATTATAATAGTTAACTATAAGCTTATAAAAACTTATTGGTTAATCAGTCTAGCCTTAACACTTTTTATACTCTAGTCTTGTAAAGTACTTGTATAACAATTACTTTATTATAGCCTTTATCTATCTTAATTACTCTTGCTTGATTTATATCTTGTAGTCTGATATAATCTACTTATACTTCTAGGAAAAACTTAATTATAAGTACTATTACTTTCTTATTGTATATATACATTAGTAGTCTTTCTA